>WNLO01000029.1:0-16348 GCA_021398005.1 Sporothrix luriei | reverse complement strand
TCCACGGCGCAAACGTCGGTCCCCGCGCTGAAAGAGCCCTTCAAGACAAGGAATGGAATATCTTGAAGGGCAAGCCAATTCGACTTGACTCTTCTAATAAGTTTGGATCGTTTGTTTCTCAAATTTTGCCAGCCGAATTTACTTTACTCGGAACCTTTTAATTATTGCATCACCGTCTTACCTCCTGCGCAGTCCAGCAAAGCCATGTCACGCAATCGTCTCACATAAGAAACGGCCTTTTTGTCGACCACTGTAAGACTGAAGTGGCCGCAACAGCGTCACCTCAAGGCAGACATGCAATCGGGCCAGCCGCAACAGCATCTCATTTCGTCGTTGCATCACGGACAAGGGACAGACGACGGAAGAGATAAGAGGGCCAGCGTGGCCTGTTATGATATTCCCAGTTGAGTGGGAGACAACATGGAACTTATTTTACTTTCCATCTTACCTTCAGTATTGCATCACACGCTGTGAATCGACTTGATGACTGGATTGTCTCCGATCACAAAAACAAAAGGTCGTATGTCAGACGAGTTCCCAAAAATATTGAGAATATTTACTCCTACCGCCTCTCATCCGGTTCACTCCGCCCGTCCTACATGCACATTCATCTACGGCAAATGCCAGTTTCCCATTGACACATTCAGTGCATTGCGTCGACGAGCATCAGCCATGGCAGACCATGCAGTCGACGAGCAGGCGCCCCTGCTGGGGGTCGGCTACAGAAGTTTCCCGCAGACGGGCCCAGCAGCGGCACCGTCACAGCCGACCGCATCATATTTTCCAGCGTCATCCTTGCGAAAGCTCGCCCACCGTGTCGTCCGCTTGACAACCGCCGAACGGGTCATCCTCGTGAGCTTTGTCTCCTTCTTCATTGGCCAGGTCGCCGTCGGCACCGCCGTTCCGGCCATCAGCAGCATGATCGAGACCATTATTTGCCGCCAGCGCTACGGCGACACGTTGGTTGTCAGCCACGGCAGGTCCGGCGGAGCCATAGATCCCCGCTGCAAGGCTCCCGATGTCCAGGGCCGTCTGTCGCAGGTACTCGCCTGGCAGACTGCGTTCGAGTGCATCCCCAACATTCTCTTCGCGCTGCCCTACGGCATCTTGGCCGACAACCTGGGCCGCAAGCCCGTTATTCTGCTGGCCTGGACGGGGCTCACCTTGCAATATGGGTGGTACTTGATCGTGTTTTACTTCCGGCGCGTCTTGCCCCTGTGGGCGCTCCGGTTCTCGCCGCTGTTCGGGGCTATCGGTTGCTTCCAGGCCGTCGGTCCCGCCATTGGCTTCACGGTACTGGCCGATGTCACCCCTCAGGCAGACCGGGCCAACAGCTACTTCCGGCTCACGGCCCTGGTCCTGGTGGCCGAGTTTATCGGCAACCTCATGAGCGGCTCCCTGCTGCTGTGGGGTGGGCATTGGACGCCGCTAATGGTAGGGTTTGTGGGCTTGGTTGTGAGCAGCCTGGTGCTGTTGCTGCTGCCTGAGACGCTCAACTTTGACGCGACGGCCGGCAAGGCGACGGCAGTTGGTTCTGGGGAGAGTGTGTCGCCACTTGGCGCCTCGGACTCGGACACGTACGCCGGTGATGTCCCACAACCTTCTGCCACATCACCGCCGCCGAGTTCACCAAAAGGAAGCAACATGGGCACTGCCATTGGCTCTGCCTGGCACAGATTCCTCCACCTGCTGCGCACCGACGCCCGCGCCACCTCGCTCTTCATCCTCCACAACCGCCCGCTCATGCTCCTCCTGATCCCCTTCATCCCTTCGACCGTCGCCCGTTTTGTGCAGACCCTTTTGCTCCAGTACGCCACCGAGCGCTACACCTGGTCCTGGAGCCAGGCCGCCTTCTTGCTGGCCATTGGCAGCACCACCAACCTGGTGCTCTGTCTCGTCGTCCTCCCGCTCGCCAGCACCGCTCTGCTCAAGAGCGGGCCCCTCTTTGGCATCTACGGCTCTTCCCTCCGCAAGGACCTCTGGCTTGCCCGCATGTCCGGTACCCTGATCGTGATCGGCTCGCTGCTCATTGCCTTTGCCGTCACGCCGTGGCTGCTGTCCTTGGCCCTCGTCGTCTTTTCCCTCGGCGGCGGCTACTCGCCCGCCATGCGCAGCTTGCTGAACGCCTTTGTCGAGCCGCATCACTTGGCCATGCTCAACACCCTGCTGGGCCTGCTCGAGTACAGCGGGATCATGGTCACCGCGCCCGTCCTGTTTGGCGCCCTGCAGCGCGGCGTCACGCTCGGCGGTCTCTGGACGGGCTTGCCGTTCATCCTCGTCGCAGGCGTGTGCTTCGTGGGCACGTTCGTCGTGGCCGTCTTCCGCATCCCGCTGCCGATGCTCCAGAAAGAAGCAGAGGCGGCAGAGGCGGCAAAGGTGGCGGCCGAGACAGACGCCCGGCGACAACCGGACGAGAGCACCGCGTCGTCCGGGCCGGGAACCGAGATTGTGTAATATGTAATATGAAATATGAGCATGTAAGACACGACATACCACATTTCCGTCATTCGTCGGACTGGACATGCTAGACATAGACAAAAAACAATAAGAACAATGCAATTGATATCTGTATGCCGTATGACCGTGTTGCACCGTGCGCACTGGCGGCTGCGGGAGTCTGTGGTCTCTGGAATCTATGGAGCTGCCCGTTGCCGAATCGAGAAAAGGCCCGCTCTGCTCGCGCAACGCTAAATCGCGAGAAAATGCCACCACCCATTCGAAATTGCGTATCTCACCGGCATTGACGGGAATGGCTTTTGTGCTGTTTCGAAGCTAGACATGGCGGAAATTACGACAGTACTTCGCACGCACACATTTCGTCGACGAAGAAAACAAAGCAGCGGACGAAGGAGTGGGGGATACATATGAGAGTGGGGGAGGGGGTTGTCAGCATTGCGGAGGAAACGGAAATCCAACGCGAAAGAGACGCGACTAGGAAAGAGTCACCCGTTCTCTCCGTAGGGTAAGAGCACGCGGGCATTTGATAACGAAATTGGGGCAGGAGCGCTGAGGAACCAAGGACGGCAGCAGATATGAGGAAGGAAGTCGAGCATACATCGCATGAAAAGAAAAGAAACGGAAGGCGCGTGGGGTCACTCTCGAAAAACGCGACGAGATAGTGCAGTTGTGTGTGGGTTGCGCCTGCTCACATCTGCACAATATTGCAAACGGGTCACACCTGGGATATGGAAGGTACGGACGCGAATGACTTCGAGAAGAGAACACTCTTCCAAGGGGAGAGACCAAACAGACGCAAATGATAAACGTAAACACGCATCAGGAAGGAGCGACGGCGTGCAACATACGGGTACGGCATCGCTGATGCCTTTCCACACGGCTTTCTCTCGCCTTAACCACAACAACGCTTAACGCTCCTTCCTTTCCTACTGGCTTGCACCTCAACACAACATGGCCCTCCTCGCTCCTGCCTTCGCTATCGCAGCAAGGAGTCATATCGTAGCGACATCGTACCGATCTCATCGTGGCCCCTTTTCTCAAGTGATTCTTCGCCTCGTCGCTTCGTTCGCCTCCTCCATCCTCCTGCGTGGTGCCCCTTTTCGGCACAGCGCACATCTCTGCGACCAAGTTGAAGAACTCTGCAGACAAAGACAGATAAATATCGGCGTGGCAGGTGTGGGTGCCCGTCAGTCTGGCATCATCGTCCACAGGCATCGCAGCGAACAAATCCCCCATACGAGGAAATCGATGCAAGGGACTATTGTCACATCACTTTAGGTGCATGTGCGCACTCAGCTGCTGCCACCAAATCGATTCCACAAAAGCTGCCCCGTCTCCTTGCTTCAATGCATGTCGTCCAACACAAGTTGCTTCACGCTGCATGTGGAAGGACACAGACCACGCGAAAAAGTTGGGTGACGGCATTTCCAGGTATGCCTGGTCAAGGGCTGTCAGTCCAAAAATACACTTGACAGGTGCTAATACAACCCAGTGACGGCATCGCACAGATTTCCCCTTGGCTAGCCCCTGTCCCTTTGCTTGCTGGGCTTCGCCTTGCTTGTTTTTCGCCTTTCCAACCCCTGGCTAATGCAACACATGGACAGGGGCCAGCCATTCAACTGGCAGTGCTGGCCGCGATTTTAGCTGAACAATCGTAGGGCCTCGGAGACATATTCATGGCTTCCCGGAGGTTGGGACTCATTCAGGTGGGTAATACCTGCTCTTAAAGCCGAGCGTTGTCTGTCTGCTCCATATGTTTCTTTGCTTTACTTGCTGATGGCTTCGATTTGAATGATCCTAGAGAGACACCAGCGCAATCTATCATGGGCCAACAAAGACCAGCGTGGATCATTGTGAAGCTTGTGGATAAGTAGTCTACGGCCGGCGTCTGGACAGACAAAGAACAGAGATATGGGCTGGGACTCCTACTGAAGACTGCCGTTTAAGATTCCGAATCCAGAATCAAAGCCACAACAATGTTACTACCAAACACTTCAGACTTCACAGATTTGCACACATTGCAGAGACGGTCCCAAATTATGGCCAGGGCCAGATTGGCATCAACCATTCAGAAAGCCAGAAAGAGTCCGCGATACACTTGCCAGGCCTGCCCAGAATGCCAGTCTGGAATAATTGCGGAGCCTCTTCTTGTGGGTCACTGGGGCATTTGCACTTAAACCCGTCCGGAGAGGTATGAAAGAAAAGACGCGACGAAGATAAAAAATACGAATCGACACAAAGGAAACGACCCCAGCGGCATTCGTACTCAACCGTGTAGACTGTGTCTGGCATTCGCCCGTCATCTCACTGCATGCGCCGTGCATCACTGACCATGGGCCAGATCTTGCATCTTCTTCATCGACGTCAGGAAGTAGAGTGCAGGCAGAAATAACACATGCTAGAGCTACAAGAGGTCCTCGGAACCCCATGCAGACATTGAGTCTCCAGGATCTGTCCTTATCTCCCAATCTATTCAAGTCTCATCGGAGAAGCCATTTCGGACAAACCGCTGCCCCCTTTCCCAGCCATGCCGGCCACCCGATCAAGCTTACCATGCCACACTCTTGCTCCCATCTGAACCCGCAGAGCACACTGGGTACTCACATTTTGCCCGTCGTCCCATAGTCCCGTTAATCGTTCGCTGTCCTCCCTTGACTCGGGAGCTGCCATGGGCAAAACTCAAAATTGACAGCTTGAGTCGATCTGGGCGAGGGAAGTACCATCCCCCGTCCGCTGCTGCCCACCACGGCCGACGACGACACGTCCCTATGGTACTTTTGCTTGTCAGCCTGATTAGCTCTGAGCTGGCCCTCTTCTACTCTTTTTGTCCTCCCAGTCTCACGCTAAAATGGGACCCTCTGATCGTCTCGATCGACTACGGGCCTCCGTCTCTCCAGTTCCTGCTTTTTCTTCGGCTTGCGGTCTAGGTATCACATTCTTGTCGAAAGAGTGGAGCATCTGTGTCTTAGAGCAATGCAGCATTAGCTCTTTGGTTCCTCCTCCCTAGTCGCACTGTGCCTGCGCCTGTGTCAAGGATCGTAACGCGCTGCCGCAAACCAGTTCCTGTCCCTGGCTTCGTGTCGATCACTTGCTAAACCCTCTTCTTCCCATCGCCCCTTTGCGCGTTCTTTTTTTTTTTTTTTCTTCCACTGATGCTCCACCTTAGTCCGATGTACTTTGTTTTGCAGGGAAGGGCTGAATGCATTGTTTTATTTTTGCGAGTCCTTTTCCCGCGTCACTTTTCTTTGCTTCGGGTGTCTGGTTGGTAATGCTCTTATTCTCTTCGCGTTGTCTTTTCCATTCTCCCACACCTGACACCTTCAAAGCTCATTCTCGCCTTTGTTTTCCTCGAGACACTCATATTATGACTACATGATGTTTGGACTGCCCCCAGCATCACCTTCGTCACGTTCTACCTTCCCTGCAACATACTGGAACCACCGTTGCATCTGAATTTACGACTTTGACGATACGCCAATTCAGCTGTTAAAGAGGGCACGGTTGGGCGGATTCTCACACCAAAATAGGACTCCAGACTTCATCTCGTTTATACCGCGCTACGTTTGGTTTCTTTCCGGTTTTCGGGCAATTTGGCCATTTCTACAGGAACCGATATTTGAGTTGAGATTGTTCCCGAGAAATCAGGACGTTCAGCAGCAAATATGGGCATCTTTTCATTCAAGCGCGGGCCTGACAAGAAAAAGTGAGTCCACCGCGCCCTATCCCGCAAATGCTCGTGAAACTCGTTATGAATTGACTAACCGCTTAAAACTCGTACAGGAAGGGAAAGGCCAAGGATGAAGATGTCGAGGTAGAAAAAGATATTTTCAACCAAGCCTTCCTCGGCGACGACCCGTATATGAGAGGCAAAGGCAACTTGACCCAAATCTATGCTGGCGCCGAATTTTTCCCAGAGAGCACGGCCACGCCAGTATCTCGGCCCGGCTCACAGCAGCATTCACCGCTCGGCGCGCGCGGGATTCTCTCAAAAAAGCTGAGCGGCAGCGCAATATACGCGCCGTCTCGCCCCTGGACTTCGGGCAATGGCGCGCCTCAGCAGCGGACCGGCAGCTTTTCTGGCATGAGTGACCGCGAGACCAGTGGAAGCGGTGGCGGCTTTTTCAGCTCGAATAGATTTCCTGTCGACAGCGATGTCCGGCCCAGCACATCCCATGGTCCGGGCTCGAAGCCGTGGGCACACAGCCACTCATTCAGCGCTCAGTTCGGCCCAGCAGCCGGAAACCGGCCGCAGACACCACAGGGACCGGCAGCTGCTGGTCCTTCGCATGCGGCCGGCCCACCTAACAACGTGCGGTCTGGCACCAACTCGCCAACGCGTTCAGGCTTGCACAATTCACAGAGCCTGAGCGACAACAACATATCCACCACATCCTCGGCACCAACGGACACGTCGGAATCCTCTGTCCAAGGCTCGTCACACGACGACCAGAGAGCTGCCTCGCCGCCCTCCACTGTATCAAACCGGTCCCGACCATCCATGTCACCAGAGCCCGTGTGGCCATTGCAAAGCAGCAAAAAGTCATCTGCTGATAGCAAGGCCAGTGGTGGTATGCTCAACCAGTCCACCAGCTTTGGCGACGAAGCGCAGTTAGCAATCAACGAGGCTGCCAATCGCGCTACTCCTCCACAGTCAGAAATCCTTGTGCCGGCACCGCTGACCACGCGTTCGCGCGATGCGACACCAACTGGGCCTGGCTACCAGGACGCCCGCGTACGTAAGGCCAAGGATGCCGCCATGCAGAGGGACCTTGCCATTGAAGTGCCCAAGCGGCGCAGCTGGGATACTCAGATCGACCAGGTAGAGAAATCGTGGCTGGGAGAACAGCAGGGCCCTGGTGGCAGCCGCTTTCCACCGCGGCAAAATGGTCCGCAGCACCCGCAGTCCGCGCCATACTACCAGCAGCATCACCATATTTATGACCAACGGCCAGGTCATCCCCAACAGTTCCCTCCCTCCCAGCGCACGCACCGGAACGACCGCCCGTACGACCTTCGGCACGATCCTCGATATGACCCACACTACAGGCCTGAAGGCAACTATGATTCTCGGCGCCAGCAGCAGCCCTACTCGCCAGGCTACGGACCTCGTAGCCAGTCCTCGCAGGGCCATTATCCCAACGACACCGACTCGCGCGACCGGTATTACAGTAACATCAGCGGCGGTAGCTCGCACGCCATGGGCCGTTCCGACAGGCAGTTGTCGTCATCTAGTATGCCCAGGCCGCCCACCCGGCCAGCATCAGCCGGCCGTGACGGTCCGCGCCGCATTGGCAGCGATTTTGATCTCCAGCAGGGTCGCATTCCCTACGGTAACCCGCCCCAGGCGCTGCGCAACACCAGGTCTATGCAACAGCTTCCGCGGAGTCCCAGGGACTATCCCAACATGAGGGCTCCTTTGTCTCCTCAAGGGCAGCCTCTGTACCAATCTCGCGGTGGCTCCATGACACCAACGCAGTTCAGAAGTCCACCACCGTCTGTGCGGAGCCCTGCGGGGAACATGCGGAGCCCACCGTATGCCATACCGCACTCTAGCTCCGGTGGTGATGTCGGGCCACGGTATGCTGGCAATGGGCCGGTTCCGCGAACGCGGACACCGCAGCCTATGGGAGGAGACTCGGGTCCTTCGTACCGGGACCCGTCACAGTATGATCCTCTGAGAAGCCCTCTTGGCAGCCCTCCTCATTTTGCCAGCGGCTACCTTGAACAAGCGGGAACGCATCCAGCCAATCGCTCCGGCCGATACCCTGTGGCCGAGAACCCTTTAGCCTACCAGCCGCTGGATCAGCCGGTGGCTGGCGGCTACCAGGCGTTTGGCCCGCCGTTGTCTGGCGGTGAGCGGCGCAACATGCCACCCATGGCCGGGCCCATGCGACTCCCCAACTCACCGCTACAAGAAGGCCCGTCCGCGGCCGACCGCCAGCTACCTGATGTCGCCGAGGTTGTTGAGGAGAGGCCCACGAGTTCTGCGGGCACAGGCACTGAGGTCAGGGATTTTGCTATCCATGAAGAGCCAGAGGTGGTGAGCGACCCCATGGACACAACTCTGACGACAGTGACTCCAAAAGCGACAGCTGTACACGCGCAGCCCACAAACAGCCCGCCACGGGGTAACCTGGATCTGCCGCAGTCGCAGTCTACCGGTAGCCTTGACAAGGCGACGCTCAACAGCTTCCCCTTACCGTCGCGGAATGCGTCACCGATCCCGCCAACCCACTCACAGTCGCCAGTGACTGTGTCCCCAGTGACGAAACAGCCCTTGACACCCAGCTCGCCAACGGTCAGCCATGAGCAGGAGTCCGGACTGGCCGTGTTGAACAAGACCAAGGATATCCTCGCTGCCACCTCCCTATCTATGGAGGCAACGGAAACGCCGGACGTGACGCCGTTGGAAGAGGTGGCGACGCCAACGGCAACTTCGCCTGTTTCAGTCAAGAATAGCCCGAGTACGCAAAAGGCTGTGGCCCGCCCGGTGTCGTTTGTCGAGATGGGTGATACGCCACCAGAGACACCGACAGAGGAGAGCACCGCCACGAAGTCCAACTTCACAAGCGCCGGCGAGGAAGGACAAGAGGAGCCTAGCTGGATCAGCACGCCGGTGGTGGCCAAGCAGGAGACTTTCAGCCATCCACAGACACCCGACAGCATGAAACTGGTTCGGGAGGATACTAAGGATAGCCAGGACGATGACTTTGTGGATGCGCAGGAGGTCGTTCGCGACGACCAGGTCAACCAAGAGGACCAGGAGAGCCAGGAAAGTAACGACAAAGTCGTTGAAACCGAGGTCCCACGCCCCAGCCTCGACTCGGAGCCGCCACTCTCGCCTATGTCTCTGCCAGCCGGAGATTCCGAACCGTCACCAACAGCCAACTGGCCTCTGCCGTCTGTTTTCGTGCTGCCGCCTGACGTGGCTACCGAGGGTACCGAGGGGGCGCCTCAGGGTGCCCCTGAGGACACACCTAAGGAGGCTCCCGATGAGGCCCCCGAAAATATTGTTGAGCAGGTTGTCGAAGCACCCGCACCCGCTGAAACTACACTCGCCTCGCCAGCCACACCCATGACGCCTGCGACACCGTACTCAGTGAGCAACCATAGCGACAACGACGACGACAATGGGGAGGATGCAGAGCGAGATGAGGACGACCCATTCCCAAACGTCAAGGCCTCGCCGACCAAGTCCAAGTCGGCATTCACTGCCAGCGTGTATGCGCGTGACATTGGCCTCGGCCCGTACGCGTTTGACGGCGCTGACAACCTGCAAAACCTGCCGACCGAGGCGCCGTGGATGCGCCCTAACCGGCTTGACTCGCTCGAAAAGGCGCCCCTGCAGAAGCTGGTCCCTAAGCCTGACCCTGGGCCCGTTGCGACCAGCACTTCCGTTGACGTGCCGCCCGAGGTGCCGCCCAAGGATGTGCCGCAGGCCTCGACAACTACGGTAAACAAGCCGCCCGAGAAGCGGATGGTCGGTGCGTTCCCTGAGACACCAGCAGCTGTCGAGGACACGCACAACGACGACCCCCTCGCCAAGCAGGTCGCCAGTCCAGAGAGCCGGTACAGCTGGGGCGGCGACGATGCCGGCGGCCGTGATGCTGAAAACCAAAGCGACAACCACCAGCGTCTGGATGAAAAGGTCATGAAGGACGAAACCGACGAACAGAACATGGACGAGGACGGTCTGGGGCCACTGCCGACCGACTCCATCGGTGTCGCGCGCGGGCCCTCGATCTTGTCCAAGGACGACCCGCTATCGTCGCCCAAGGGCAAGAAGCGCTGGAATATTGTCAGCCACCTCAACAACGTGGACGGCGACGCGCTGCATGAGCGCATCATTGGCGTCGGCGGCGGCGTCGGCAACGGTGGCAGCGCCATCAAAGGCGAGGGCCCGCCGAGGCTGCCCCTGGGTAACCTGACGTTTGACCGGCACACGCCAACGGACATGGTGGACAGTTTCGGGACGACGTTTATTTAGGCGAGGCGGCTCCGTGTGTAGGACTTGTATTGTATGGTGAGACGAAGCCGCCATGGTTTCTGACAAACTTCATTTCTTCGCTTTGTTCTTTTCCTTTGTCTCTGGTTTTGTGTATTATTTTGGATGGATGTTTATGGGCTCTTTCTTCGGCACGGCATCATTAGATTGGGGACATATTGGGGACATATTGGGGCCAACAGGACTTGGAACAAACGGCACATGGTGTCCTTGGGGACAGGTTTAGGTTTCTGCGGTGTTGGATGTTCTCTTTGGTTTTAGAACGCCATCAGCGGACGACTGATGGCCAGGAGCAATTGCCATTTTCACTGTTTAACTTTTGACTTTTTGGATAACTTTATTCGTCTTTTGATTTACCGGCGTTCTGATTGGCAGCAAACATTCATCGCGAGAAAAAGGTTTCTCCAGCACGCGGAAAGATGACAGCCGAACGCGGCACTGACAGAGCGGGACGTGCCTTACACGCGCCCAGGCGGAAACCCCCGGTCGGTGGACGGTCATCATCTTATTCGTCCTTCCAGGCAATGTTCTACGACGGGCCAAAGCCTCGTCGCCTTTTGTTCGACCGCGTCCTTTCGAATCCGTTCTTCACAACGTCCTATGTTTGCTCGACTCAGATCACCGGGCGCCATTGTCGTCGATGCGGACGAGTTTGAAAACTTCACCCTCCGTTCCCACGATTAGCACATAGAAATTGGCACATGGGGGCGAAAGATGCAGTGCCAGGTGGGGGTCTCCTTTGGTCTTGGGTCGCGCTACTGGGCCAAGTCCCCGCGCGCCATGCGTTTGCGCGGACAATTGCCTTCTTTTTGCTCGACCCTTTTACGGCACGGGGGCATTCCAACAACCCATTGCGGCCCGCCATTGGTAGAAAGACCCCGGTCAAGGCCGTGCTTTAGCTCCGTTCATGGTTTTTTCTTTGCCGCGACAACTGAAAAAGGCCTTCTTTTATCGGTCTAGCTCCTTATCGGCCTCTTTCTTATTTTTTATGATTTTGTTCTGTCGTTTCTTTTCTGTTCCGTTGTCCCCTCCTCTCGAATATTTGCCTTTTTCTTCACCTCGATAGACCATAGTCTTCAACTCGTCCTCGGCAGACTCCCGCGCGTCCACGCTCCCCACGTTTGCGCCCACGTTGACGTCGTTACAGTACATCGCAACCTGCGATTCTCCGCCGCCAGACAAACCACCTATGCTCACTGCACCCACCACCGCCACTCCTTGCGCATCTACGGCTACTGCCCCGTCGATGCATTACGCACGCAACTCGACGACGTACGACACGATATCCCGACAGGCTTAGGGCCATAGCGAGCGACTTGAAGGTCTTTGCGCTCGCTGCCCCGGCAGAAAGACTTGCATGAAAGAGAAGTAAAGGTTCGAAAACGAACATAACGAAACGAACGAAACGAGATCGTTCTGAAGTAAACGACACACCGCTCGCCCACAGGTAGGCTTCCCTTTCGAGCCAGGTTACTCTTTGTGTCGTCTCCTAC
Organism: Sporothrix luriei; assembly: GCA_021398005.1. Lineage (NCBI taxonomy): Eukaryota > Fungi > Ascomycota > Sordariomycetes > Ophiostomatales > Ophiostomataceae > Sporothrix > Sporothrix luriei. The sequence goes on along the minus strand of WNLO01000029.1, from coordinate 4,393 downwards.
TGACCTTTTCCAGAATGACGACGGTGGAGAGCTACAACAAGGCCTTTGAGGCCGGCGCCAACAACAACGGCGTCGCCAACAACAGCACGTCCGCTGTCGAGGCAGATGCCGGCCACGACGCCCCGATTGCCGGCCCCGATGCGCCCGTGGCCCAGGACCTGGCCGTCGGTGAGGGTCTGCGGACGCTCGAGAACAAGAAGGTGCATTGGTACAGCTACCTGCAGACGTGGGACTTTTGGATCGTCGTGCTCATCGGCCAGGTGCTGTCGCTGTGCATCACGGCCACCAACACGTTCACGAGCTTCCTGTCCAACAACGGCACCAACATCCCGGCGTTCCAGACGCTCTTCAACTACATGCTGCTGCTCATCATCTACGTGCCCCTGACGTTTTACAAGAAGGGCTGGCGCTATGTTCTGCACACGATTCTGATCCGCGACGGCTGGAAGTACTTTATCCTGTCGTTCCTGGACGTCGAGGGCAACTACTTTACCGTGCTGGCCTACGAGTACACGAACATCCTGAGCGCGCAGCTGCTGAACTTCTGGTCCATTGTCTGCGTGGTCATCATCTCATTTGTGCTGCTGCGCGTGCGCTACCGGCCGTTCCAGATCCTCGGCATCCTGATTGCCTGCGGCGGCATGGGCATCCTGCTGGCGTCGGACCACATCACGGGCTCCAACGGCGGCCCCACGGTCGACAAGGTCAAGGGCGACCTGTTCGGCCTGCTGGGCGCCAGCCTCTACGGCATGAGCAACGTGTTTGAGGAGTGGTTTGTCAGCCGCAAGCCCATGTACGAGGTGCTGGCCTGCCTGGGCTTCTTTGGGGCGTGCATCAACGGCGTCCAGGCCGCCATCTTCGACCGCACCTCCATCCAGCAGGCCAACTGGACGGGGCCCGTCATCGGCTACCTCGTGGGCTACACCCTCGCGCTGACCATCTTCTACACCCTCGCGCCGCTGATCCTGCGCATGGGCAGCGCCGCCTTCTTTGACATTTCGCTGCTGACGGCCAATTTCTGGGGCGTCATCATCGGCATCCACGTCTTTGGCTACGCCATCTACTACCTGTACCCCATTGCCTTTGTGCTCATCCTCCTCGGCCTAGTCGTCTACTTTCTGAGCGGCAGCATGCTCGGCGACGCCAAGAAACCGTGGCTCGGCGCAAACCAGGAGGACGGCGTCGCCGGTTTCGGCACGGCCAAGCTCAAGGCGCTCAACGCGGCCAAGAAGGCGCACGCCATCGAGCAGGAGGCGGCCGCGACCCGCGGTACTGGGACACCGCAGGAGGAGTAGAGACGGTGAAGAGGTGAACAGCCGCGTGGGGAGGAAGGGGGCTGAACGGGGAAAGTAGACGGATGACACAGAGGCCTGTTGGAGGCGGGGTGGTTTACTTCGTTTGCTTCTGTAGCATCTCCCGTACCTAAGGGCACAGAAATGTCCCCGAGTGCGGCGTGTGACAGAACCCTTATTTTATACCTGTTTTTGATATAGTGGGATGGTTTTAGGGAGACACATACGTGTACTTTGACGAACCAATACATCTACGAAGCATATCAGTTTTTGTGCGTTGACTTACTAAGACAGAAAACCATCACATGTTGCCACTCGTTCGTCAATGTAGTCTGTCAACAAAGTTACGCCGGTACGTCACTAAGGCCATGCCTCATGCGCCACTAGGACCTGTCATCAGTGCCGACTAGGTTCCGGACTTACACGCCGCTGATGTACTCCCACTGGAAGCATGTCGCCCACGTATTGTCCTGCGGCCAGTGCAAGTTTAATAAATAAACACGGAAAGCTGACTTACATGTTCTAGAGGCATTCTAGTAAAGATTGTCGACAATGGGATACCCGTCCATCTCTTGCGGACGTCCCAATATTACTCCGGCCCGGCCCATTGCTGTCGTATAAATGCTTACTAGGCCTCAACTCAAGGTACATGGTTTCCCGGGAGGTTTCCGTGATGCTAACACCGTGCGTGTTGGCCGAGATATGTGTCATCCAGCAATCTCAAACATATCTCTGCACGGTATCTAAATAAAGTTCCGATGGATGTTGCCGCGCCATGACTATGGTCCTTCTCGGGGCCACACCCCCTCCCCTTTCGCACTGCCCCGAATCCCTGTCTTTACAATTTTTTTTTGTTCTTCTTGATTCCCGATTCGGCACTCACATCTCTACTTCAACATACACTCGACGCAGAAGCAGCCTCATTCAGGCGTCCCCTTGCGTTCAGAATGGAGGCAAGTAACCTCATCCTGACACATAGCGACCGATTCAGGTTAGAATGCGCCGGACTCCTGTATGAAGACCCCGACACGCCGAACATGGTCCATATCCATGTGCGCTGCCTCAGCGCGGCCAGCAGCAAAGAATATGAGGACCGGCCTTTTCCACCATCGCCATTTGACCACCGCTTCACCTACCCAAATCGGGAACGAGATGAAGGCGACTTTGTCCGCATCCCCATCAGGCTTCAGTCGGAGGAAACGCTCCTATATCTCGGCTTTGAACCATTTTTTGCTGCATATGTCTACCGTTACTGGCTCTCGGCCCTCGCAAGACTGAGACCAGAAGAGCGGCAGCCCGGTTTTCTCGCATTAATCTTGACTCGGATGATACACTTTCCCTATGCACAGTGCCGAGACTTCGACGGCCGCCACAGCGATGCGGAGTGGCGGCGTTGCCTCCCGCTCACGACTCACTTGACCAGCGAATTCACGGAGAGCATCATGGACCAGGACCACGCCCGCCTGCGCCGCACCAAGTCGTGCCACCACTGGATCAAGGACACCATCGCGATGCGCTACCGGGCCCTCGAGTATCTCGCGGAATTGTCCCGGCTTCGAGAGGCGGGGGATTCGTTGCGGCTCGGACTAGATTTGATGGAAAATGGAGACCGGAGCGAGGGTCTCCTCCTCCCCCACAACAGCCCGGACTACCACCCGCCGACGTTTGCCGAAGCCACCTGGACGCGCCAGGCTGTTGAGGACCGCGCTCACGCCGAGCCCGGCCGCATCCTGCTCTACAAGGCCCGCGATCAGGCGGGCATCGCACGCTATTGGTCCCACACCGCCCACAGCGGCAACGTCCACGATCTCACGGGGCTGGCGGAAGAGCCTTTGACCACATACGACGAATTTGCCAGCGACGAGGACTATGAAAAGAAAATGTACTTCAGCCCCAGCCGCGCCGTCGCCGAGGCCGAGGCCGCCTACATGAAGCGCCGCGGCGGCCCGGCCTGCGCGGTCGTCGTCGTCACCCTGTCCATCCGGTGGAGCGATGTGGAGCGCCTGGCGGCCGGCCTCGTGCCCCACGCCTCGTTGGAGTGTCTCGCATGGACCGATCCGCACTGGAAGCAGCTGCTGTGGTACACCAAGATCGGCCTCTGCACGCCGCCGCACCTGCGCAAGTACCGCGACGCCACCCTCCTGGTGCGCGGCATGGCCCGCGGCGGGCCGGACCTGTACCGGAGCACGCCCGAGTCGGAGCTGATTCCCGATTTGCTGCTGTACGTGCAGCCCGGCGACGACGACACGGATGGCAACGACGGCAACGACGACGACGACAAATACAAGGCAGACGGTCGCCCGGGCCCGGAAGAATTCGTCTTTGCGGTGGACGCGGCCGGGCAGCAGTTCTTGACGGACCACGGCCGCTTCGAGATGGTCGTCGTGACAGACGCCGACGTGGTGGCCATGAACACGGTGCCGCCCCGGAGCGTCGGCGGCGGCGGCGGCGGCGGCGGCGGGGTGCGCACCCAAGACTACATCGTTGTCAGCACGGACGGTGCTGCGGCTCCACGACCTGCCGTGCGGACGCCTCTTCCGAGGCGTCTGCCCCCCGGCCAACTGGACGCCGGCGACGATCCCACGTTCGAGCCCGACCACCACAGCCTGTCGGGGCTGTAAATGGTGCGCGGATTTGCGCTTTGCTGTTTTGCTGATTTGTCGTGTCTCTTTTCCTTTGTTGTTGATTGCTATCCCATTCAAAAGGGGTCGTCGCGGGCCAATCCGTGGCCCGCGATCCGTTCCCGCTGTTTCTTTCCTATTCGGGATGGGCTGGTCGGATGGCAACAACCGCACACAGAACGGCCAATGCTGCGGCCCTGCCCAAGCCAAACTGTGTACATGTCTGGCTTGGGTCTCTTGAGCCCTCTACGGCCTCAACGGGCTTCTGCTCACCTTAATCCACGTCTCGCCGAAATCACCGACGTGGACGTTACGACGTGATGACTGATGTCATGTTCTATTGGCGTTTTCGACTGTCTTGGGACGAATTATTACCCTTATTTTTTTCCAATGCTCTATACCCATTATTATTATTATTATTATCCGCCTTTCTCAGCCACTCCTGACTATTGGCGACTAGCTAGACAGAACCCTCTGGGG
>WNLO01000028.1:0-272469 GCA_021398005.1 Sporothrix luriei | reverse complement strand
TTTTTTTTTTTTTTTTTTTTTTTTTTTTTTTTTTTTTTTTTTTTTTTTTTTTTTTTTTTTTTTTTTTTTTTTTTTTCGCTGCAGACGACCTCACGCCACTCGCGCCACGATGAAGCTCGCCTCTCTTTTTGTCGCCCTATCGTCGGCATCCACGGTCTGGACGGCCGCCGCGGATGGCGGCAGCGACATTATCGTCGACATCACACACAAAGTGGAATGTGACCGCAAGGCGGGCATTGGCGACGTCATCTCCGTGACCTACGCACTGAGCCTGCTGAACGGGACCCATATCGAGTCGAGTAGGTCCGGGAGGGAGTGATGGACAGGATGGTCGTGCCAGGATGCAGGCCATTTTGCGTACTGACAAATTGGTGGACAGCCGCCCCAGGCGAGACGTTTTCCTTTAGACTGGGTGTCGGGGAGGTCATTGTGGGCTGGGACGCTGGCTTGCTGGACATGTGTGTGGGCGAGAAGAGGTGAGCTCGTGGCAGTTGAATGACCTCTAACCACCGTCCACATCGTCACTTGACATGTTGACAAGCCAAACACAAAACAGAAAACTCACCATCCCACCTGCGTTTGGCTACGGCCTGGATGCCGTCGGGCCCATTCCGGGCAATTCCACGCTTGGTATGTCTCTCTGGGCGTTGTCTTGTCTATTCTTGTCGCTAACGATGCAGTCTTTGACACCGAACTCATCGCCATCCAGGGCGTGCCCAAGCCGGCCTGATGAGCACCAACACCATAGACGGAGTTGGCAAGGAGAGAATAAGTGGCTGAGTGGACGTGACCGTCTTGCAGGTACTGATATGACACATCTCCAACGCACCACTTGCATCAAACTGACGTTGTGGCAAGGAGCCGTTATCAGTTGGATATGTAATGCAAAAGAATACAAGACACGTCCTCTCGTTCTCCCGCCAAGAGTACTTGTCATTTCTGAATGTCGAGTACAAACAGAGTCAATCAAAAGAGAAACGTATGCCTGTCTCCTGGCAGATTGACATTGCGCCTGCCACCGTCCATGTCCTCAATCGCAGCCCACCCACGTGTGGTTGTCCTTGTATATGTTGACGCCCTTGCCGTCCTGCTTCCACACCACGCCGTCCTTCATCACAAAGTCGACGCGCCGGAACGCCCGCACGTCCTCGCGCGGGTCCGCCGCCAACGCGATCAGGTCCGCGCGCACGCCCTCGGCCAGCCACCCAAAGGGCACGCCGCACAGCGCGCCGCCGCACGCCTCCCAGCCGCCCACCGTGCACGCCTCCAGCACGTCCGCGAGCGGGATGCCGCAGCTCTCGACCAGGAGCTCGATCTCGCGCGCGTTCTGGCCGTGCGGGTACGTGCCGGTGTCGCCGCCGACGGCCAGGCGGACGCCCAGCTGGTGCGCGAGCGTGGTCTGCGCCAGGATGGCGGGAAAGCGCGCGGCGTGCAGGCGCTCGCAGACGGCGAGGGTGGGCACGAGCAGGCAGCCGCGGTCGGCCATCTGGCGGAAGAGGGCGGCGTCGGCGTAGTAGGCGTGCTCGATGGTGTGCACGCCGGCGGCGACGGCCATGCGCGCGCCCTCGAGGGTGCCGGCGTGGCAGGCGACGGGGGCGCGGCCGAGGCGGGCCTCGCGCACGATGGCGTCCATTTCCTCCTGGGCGAAGACGACAATGTCCGGGTTGGGGTCGGCGGGCGGGTGCGTGGCGCTGACGACGTAGGGGTGCTGCTGCGCGGGCGGGTAGCGCATGATGCGGCGGCGGTAGTCGGCAAAGAACTTGATGATGTCGGCGCCGGCCGCCAGGCGCCGGCGCACGGCCTTGCGCGCCTCGTCGACGCCATCCACAGCCTCGCCGCCGCGCGGGTAGCACACGCCGTTGGCGTGGTTCTCGGTGCGCAGCTCGTAGGAGCCGGTGCTGGCGAGGGCGCGCGTGGCTACAAACAGGCGCGGGCCCGGGATGAGCCCGCGGTTGATGCAGTCGCGGATCTGCGCGTCCGCCTCGCCCATGGACTCGGAGCTGAGGTCGCGGTACGTCGTGTAGCCGGCGAGAAGGGCCGTGCGGCAGTGCTGCGCAGCCCGCAGAATGCGCTCGGCATTGCTCTCGTCGCGCTTCTGGTTCAGGGACGGGCGTTCACTGGCAGGGGATGGTGTCTGTCAGTACGGTAAACAAAACACAAGGCGGCAAGACCAAAGGCAAGCCCAGGAAAAAGAGAAATCGCCTCCAGCCCAGACTCACTCGTAACTATGCAGAAAGATGTGGGCGTGCGCGTCCACGAGACCCGGCATCACCACTTTGCCGCGCAGGTCGACGTCGCCCGCGGGCACGACATCACCCAGTGTGCCGGGTGCGCGCTCCTCGACCTTGACGATGTTTCCCGAGACAGGGTCGACCGTGATGGATACATCGGAGACAAACTTCTTCTTCTTGGGGTCGAAGAGCGTTGACGTGTGTACTGTGTAAGGAGCAGACATGGTTTGGGAGTTGCGGGTTGGTCGAAAGGCGTCTCGTGACTGTCGTCTGGTGTTGTCGAGATATACAAGAGGAAACAAAACCAATACTTGTCCTGGAGCTCTCTTTTATTGTCAGTATTTTCTTTGATTCTGCAATTCGATCCTCGACCCTCTTACTTTCATTCTCACTTACCTCGGACGCACGTCTACGCCCATTTCAACAAGACGAGCTGTTCTCCGCGTCCGCCGTAGCTTGCCCCTGTTCTGTGTCCCTGGTCGTGTTAGTCGTGTCATGAGGAGATCGGCCTTGCTCCTAGTCACGGCGAGTCCACGCGCGCGTAACTCCGGCCCCTTCACTTACACAGTTGAAAGCCGAGAACAACGCCAGAATGTCGTTCCGAAGAAAGAGTTGCCGAGAAGTGGAAGTCATACTGACCTCTCGCACCTTACCGTCTGTCTGAACCGAGGACAGTTTTGTGGTGGTGTGGTTGTCCTTCGCTCACTCCAAGACGAAAATTTGACACAAAAAGCAAATCCAAGACTTAAAATCAAGAAGTGAAAGTGGCCAAGTTCCAAGAGAGAGACGTAACTGAAAAAGAGACTCGTACACATACACAACACCAACACCCACTATCCACCCCAATATGCCCATCTCCGTCGTCGTCGGCGGCGACGTCGTCATCCATGGCCCCCTGCGCCGGCCCGTCGCCGCCAACCCCGTCTACCGCGAGCTGCGCACCGCCGACGCCAGCTTTGTAAACCTCGAAATGCCCTTTGCCTCGCCGACGGCTGCCGGCAACACCGACACCTACGGCGCCGAGAAGCTGATTGCGCTGCACGCGGACCCGTCGCACGCGCCCGTGCTGCGCGACCTGGGCGTGGACGTCGTGACGGTGGCCAACAACCACGGCATGGACTTTGGCGTCGGCGGCCTGCGCACGACCCTGCAGGCACTCGACGGCGTGGGCGTTGCGCACGTCGGCGGCGGCGCGACGCAGGCGGCGGCCTTTGACGCCGTGGTCCGCAAAGGCGTGGCGTTTCTCGGCGCGACGACGACGCTGCCCAACGGCAGCGGTGCGGGGCGGGCGCGGCCGGGGCTCGCGGGCGTGCGGGTGTTCACCAAGTACGTGGTGGACACGGTGTCGCTGGACGAGTCGCCCGGGATGGCGCCGTTTGTGGAGACGCAGACGTACGCGGCGGACGAGGCGGTGCTGCTGGACGCGATCCGGCAGGCGGCCGCCCGGCCGGACGTGTCGGTCGTCGTCGTCGGCATGCACTGGGGCGTGCCGTACGGGTGGGTGGCCGCGACGCAGGACGAGATTGCGCAGTACCAGCGGCCCCTGGCGCGGGCCATGGTGGACGCCGGCGCGTCCGTCATCGTCGGCCACCACCCGCACGTGGTGCAGGGCGTCGAGTGGTACCGCGGTGCGCCCATCTTTTACAGCCTGGGCAACTTCATCTTCAGCAACGACATTGTGACGCCGGACGAGACGTTCCGGACGTACCCGCCGTACGAATGGGGCAGTCTGCAAAAGACACTGTCGAACATTGGGTCGCTGGCGCGGCTGGAGTGGGACGCGGGCCAGCTGACGGGCTGTGTCATGATCCCGGTGACAGTGGAGGCCGACGGCGAGCCCGTCTATGCCACGGCGGCCGACGCCGAGGTGCTCGTGGCACGCGTGCGCAGCATGTCGCAGGCATATGGGGCGGCTGTCGAGCTCGTCCAGACCGACGGCGGCCACTATGCCATTCGTGTGACGGAGGCAAAGTAAACAGAGCAAGATAGAGCAAGAGAATCGAAGCCATCCGCTGTTGTCCATTTCATGCTCTCAGCCCAGGATGCCCCACATCAACTCGACCAGGGTTTCCCATGGCTCGACGTAGGCCGTGCCCGCCTTCCAGCGCGCGGCAAAGGATGCCAGGAGGGAAGACACGTGAAGGATGGGCCGCATGGCCGTTCCCACGTCGAGCAGTCCGTATTGCTGGTGGGCCAGAACGTACAGGACCCAGACGATGCCGGCTTCGACGATGCGCTCGGCCGACATCCACAAACTGGAGATTCGGTGACGCGGGTTTTGGCGGGCGTATTCGTGGAGCAAGACACACGCCGCGCCCGCCACAATGTGGAACAAACGAGAGGGCGCGGACATCGGCCCGCCTTGCAAGATCCTGTCCGGGACCACAACGGCCGGGTGCAGGGTCATGTAGACGGTGGCGGACTGGACGGACATGGGCGGCGTCGTCGTGGTATCAGCCAGGCGCGTGCGGGCCAGAGGCGGCGCCGCCAGCACGTGCAGGGGTGCTGGAATCAGACTCTCGAGAAGATGGTCGGGTATGTGCGGCCGTGTCTCGAGCTGCTGGCGGATCTGCAGACAAGTCCGCAAGACGACGAGATCATCGATGACAACCGACGACGCCGGGGTAAACGAGGCCGAGAGAAGCTGCTGCCACTCGAAGTCGCGGCTGCTTCCTGCACTGACGCTGCTGCTGCCCTGTCCAAGGAGATACTGGTCGCAAAACGGCGAGGGCCGTCGAAAATGAAGGGACGTTCGGGCCTCCATGCGCAAGATTGTGCGCTCCAGGCGCACAAAGTCGGCATCGTCGTCGGGCGCGCGGTGGCGCAGACAGTAGCCTTCGCGCAGGTCGCCCAGCACGCTGATGGCGGCGCCGAGAAGGTCCCAGAGCTGGCCGGACGTGGGCTGGATCATGTCGCACAGGGCCAGCGTGGCCAAGGCCGTGGCGGTCCAGCGCGTCCGTTCCAGACTGTTAAGCGTGCTGGTGCTTTTCTCGGAGGTGCCCGCGCCTTTCGATTTCACAGCCGTCGTACTTTTCACGCGGTTCAGGTTCAGGCCTGTCATACTTTCCGCTTCCACCCCCACCAGGGCCTTCACGTCGTCACGGAAGCGCATGGCCAGCATCGCCATGCGGCCTCCGTCGCCGCCGCACGCACTGGGGTAGAGGTCTCGCGAGGCAAGCACGGTCGCAACGGCAAAGACGACCGTCGTTGCGTATGCGCCGGCCGTGCCGCGATGGGCGCTCGCCCACTTGAGCGGGTTCTCGCTGCCGCTGCCGGCGCGCTGCAGCAGGGCGGCCTCCTGCTCGGCGGGCAGCAGGCTGTCGTAGCAGGGCGACGAGGCGCCGACGACGGCCGCGTAGTGCTCGAGCAGGGCGCGCTGGGTGGCAAGGGGCACGAGGGTGTGCAGTTCCGCTTCTTTGCGGGGGTCATGGAGGATGGACAGAGGTGGAAGGGCGCCGGCAGCCGCTCTGCCTCCTAATCCTGGAATGCTATTCCTGGAGTGAGAAGACAGCGACAGAGGTACATTCTGGAACGCCCCTTCGGTGTCCTTTGGCTGCTGCAGAGAGGCCGGCAACGAAAGGCCACTACCACCGTTGACTACATGCCGGTCGATGGCAGCATGGAGCACATTCTGCGCCAGGCGTGCAGTGCTTCCTGGTCCAAGATACGACGTGTGAGAGGGAACAACCGGTGTCGACGACGACGATGGCGCCAAGCCAAGGCTGTCGCTGTTAAAGTCGTTGACCGGGTCGGCCTCCAGTGGGTGCGTCACGAGCAGGTGGTAGCCATCGTTGCTTTCCGTCGCTTGCCCACGTGCAGGATGAGGATGCGGCCATGCACTTCCGCTCTGCAGCGCCTGCGACAGGTCTGCCAAGGCCGTGAGAGCAACAGCGCCCTCCAGGTCGACAGTGGGCGACGGAATGGCCGCCGTCGCAGCCGCAGCCGCAGCGGCGGACGCCTTCCGCGCGTCGACGGCTTCCAGATCACGCTTGAGCCCGGCGACGCGCTGCCGCAGCAGGTGCAAATAGCTGCAGGGCACCTCCTGGTCGAGGGCATTGTCCCAGAAGAAGCACTCGACGTCAGCGAGCCGGCAGTTCTTGCACGCGGGGAGCTGGAGATCGCACTGCAGGTGTGGGGACGGTTAGGCAAGGGTCACGAAAGTGAGAGGAAGTGAAAAGGGGGCAACAAAACATACGCGGATGCGCCTCTTGCGGCAGCGGGTGCAGACCTGCGGGGCTGTCATGGCAGTGGACTGGGGGCAGCTGGCCGTGATGGTTGGACGGTTTGAGGGTGCCGGGGGCAAGCGAGGGGCGAGGGCTGGGCCAGCGTCGACTCGGTCATGGCCGTGGTCGCGAGACGGGCAGCATGATATCAGGAGAGTGAGTGTTGGACGACGAGATGATCAATGACGCATTTGGCTTTGTCGCTTTTGTTGGCTCTTTCCTGCTGACGAATGTTTGATGTCGTTGGGAAGGAGCTGGGGGGGGGGCTGCGAAGGAGTTAAGCGAGCATGGCAAGAGCGGCCGCCAACGCCAGTTCCCCACTTTCCACGGGCCCCGACCATCGCACCTTCCGTTACCAGCGCGTTTACCCTAGCGTCGTGCCTGCCGCGCTAGGTTACCCGCACCGACGCAGATAAGCGAGCGAAACACATCGCCTTCTCCTGTCTCCTTTCTCCTTTTCCTTGTTTTGTTTGGAGTCGCCGCGTCTTCTTCCTACGTCCATGACAAACGAGCGAGCGATGTGCATTACGTGTACATTGCGATTGAGCATGTTGCAATAGTGTACAGGCCATCGCTGGTCGTGGAGACATTGTTCATTTGTCAGGCTCCTTTCTTGTTTCCTCCATTCATTTTGTCATCTTCGTCTTGACTGACGTGAACGAGACAAAGACATCAAGCAGACGGTGGGCGAGCACGCCTCGGTCTTGTCTGTATTTAAGGATGCCTCGCTGCGTCAAGCCAGGATGAGGCTACGGTAGTCACAGATCCACCTCTCGAACTCAGATCGTAATCGAACGGCAAGTCAACAAACCAGTTCACGGACAAGTCCACCAACAAGTCAGCAAGCAATACAATACACAACACAGTACACAATGTCGAGCACATCCACCGCCTCCACCTCCAAGGTCGCCATGGACGACGGCGCCCGCCTGTTCGTCAAGGTCCTGGGCGGGCCCATCACCAACACGGCCAAGCCGCTGCTGATTGCGCTGCACGGTGCGCCGGGTCTGCTCTCGCACCGCAACTCGGAGGCCACCTTTGCCTTTCTGGCGCCGCACTACCGTGTGATTGCGTACGACGCGCGCGGCAGCGGCGCCTCCGACCTGACGCCGCCGTACACGCATGCTCGGTGGGTCCAGGACATTGAGAACCTCCGCAGGTGGGCGGGCGCCGAGACGTTTGTGCTCGCGGGCCACTCGTACGGCGGGTTCGTGGCGCTCGACTATGCGCTGGCCCACGGCGACCGTCTGGCGGCTCTGGTGATCCGCGACACGTGGACGGACGGGCGGGCGGCGCCCATGGCCGCGCTGGCGCGGGCGGTGACGGATCCGCGGGTGGCGGGCCGGGTGGACGTGGAGCGGCAGATCCGGCTCTGGTCCGGGCGGCTGCGGGACGATGCCGACTTTGAGCAGGCCATTGTCGAGATTCTGTCGCTGTACGGGCCGCCGGACAACAAGGCCGCGGACGCCGAGGCCGCGGCGACCGCGAAGGCGACCACACAAGCACCCCGCCTCGAAGGCGACGGCAGCGAGCGGCCGCTGTACAACTCGGCCGCGCAGAACTGGGCGTTTAGCCAAAACATGCCGCAGTTTTACGTGCGCGACCGTCTCTCGGCGATCAAGGCGCCCGCCCTCATCATGGTCGGGCGGCACGACATTGTGACGCCGGTGGCGTTCAGCGAGGAGATTGCCCGGGAGGCGCAGAACGCGCAGCTGGTCATCTTTGAGGCGAGCGGGCACAATCCGGCGACGGACGAGCCTGCCAAGTTCCAGCAGGTTGTGCAGGAGTTTCTGGAGTCGCTGTAGTCAATCCTGCTAAATAGCTCCTGAAAAGCTAGTACATCAACTGGCTATTTCATTCTCATATACATTTGCTTTGGTTTTGAAGATATATGTAGGTCTGATGGGAATGTATCTCTCAATAAGTCAAAGAAATGCACTTGTCTATTCGTACCCAGGTTACTGCAGACTGACGGCAAACATAGCTATCCGTATGCCGGTCAGGATGAGCATCAACCGTTGCTACCAGTGACAGCCATCAAACAGCCACTTCCTCGGCCCTCGTTCTAGAACGGCGTTCCGTGTTTCTTCAAGTCCACGGATTTATAACAGAAAACGGCGTTAGGCGAGTCTGTGCATTGCCCATCGGTGCAGTCCGTCCGCGTGGTACGGTCGTCGTGGTCTTCCAGATAGCCGACCAGATGCCTTACCTCCAGCTAGAGTCCGTATACCAGTCTATATACACCAAGCCACCAGGTGTACTCTCAAAAGTATACACCGGGTGGCTCAAGTGCCTTGAACATCGTCATTATCCTTGCCCTTACATATTCACACAACTGTCGTTACTCATCCACTACACCCCATCCCGCCATGTCTCAGCCTCCCCTCGTCCCGACCGTCCGCTGCGCCGGCACGCCGTACCAGATCGGCCTCGCGCATGGCCGGGCCGTCGCCGCCCAGGTGCACAAGAACGTGGCCACGTACACGGCCTTTTTCGGCGAGACGGTCGGGCTGACGTGGGCGCAGGCGCGCGCGCGGGCCGTCGACCAGTTTGCCGGCCGGCTGGGGCGCGGCTACCCGGCGATTCTGGAGGAGATGCAGGGGATCGCAGACGGCGCGGGCGGCGGGCTAACGCGGGACGACGTGCTAACGCTGAACGTGCGGAGCGAGATTGCGCTGACCAACTACACGGACGGGTGCACGTCGCTGGCGCAGGAGGTGGTGGGGGAGGCGACGGGTACAGGCCGCCGCCAGGTGTTTCTGGCGCAGAACTGGGACTGGCTCGAGGAGCTGCACGAGGGCATGGTGTCGTTTGACGTGTCCCCCGACCCCGACACCGACGGAGCCTCGCCGCGCGGCGTCGAGCGCTTCGTGTTCCTGGGCGAGGCGGGCATCGTCGGCAAGATCGGCATGAACAGCGCCGGCTTCGGGCTCTGCCTCAACGCGATCCGCTCGGGCGCGCAGGGCACGACGGACCGCCACCTGCCCGTGCACGTGCTGGCCCGGCGCCTGCTGCAGTCTGCCACGTCGCTGGACGCCGCAGTGGCGATGCTCGCGGACGAGTTTGGCGCCGCCAGCTGCATCAACCTGATGATGGCCGACCGGTCGGGCCAGCACGCCGACGTCGAGTGCTCGCCGTACGGGCACGCCCGGATTGATCCTGGGGCGGTCAGCAGCAGCACCCGGTTCGTCGCGCACACGAACCACTTGTATGGCACGGCGGCCCAAGGGCGCCCTGCCCAGCTGGTCGACCACGCGGCCGACAACTCGTTTGCGCGTCTGGCGCGGGTGCAGGCCCTCACGCGCGCCGACGCGGCCGCCGGCGTGCCCGTGTCGTTTGCGTCCCTGCGCGCGCGCCTCAGCGACCTCGAGGGCGCGCCGTACGCCATCTGCCGCAGCCGGCCGCCGGGCGCCGTGGGCATGGAGCGGATGGTGACGCTGTGCACGATCCTGATGGAGCTGACGACGGGGCAGGGACGGGTGTCGATTGGGCGGCCGTGCGAGCCGGACATTCCGGTGATTGTGTGGCAGGTATAGGGGTGCATGTGATGCGGTTTGGGTAGATGCTATACTAATCAAAATAAATGCAACTGCAAAATGGGAGGCCCAACATGCCCTATAAACTCGTCTCGGTAGCACACACGGTGTACACGTCTCCGAGCACGTCCACCGCGTCGCCCTCTTTCCACGTGTCTTCGTTTGGAAAGGCAGCCAGCCTGTTCGCCGCCAGGGACGGCAGAGGCGCGTCGCCCGACCGGTACTTGACCACCCAGCGCTGTTTTCCGTTATGTCCCTCGTGTCCCTCTTTTCCGTCGCCGTCCGCCTCCAGCGTCTCTCGCTGCACCGTCAACGGTCCGCCGTCGCGCGCCTGCACCATGGCAAAGTACTCGCGGCCCACCCGCCCGAGGAACGTAATGTTGTTTGTCGTCGCCGTCGTCGCCGTCGTCGTCGCCGTCGCAGCCCCTTCCTCCCGCTTCAGAATCCACGCCCGATCGCCGTCCGTCGCCAGCGTCCGCCACACCTCCTCGTAGGCCGTGATGGCGCCGCCCCGCTCCGCACACGCCATGCGCCCCGTCTCCAGACTGTCACCGCTCCCTCCGGGCAGGTCCTGGAACCAGCCCTCGTCCGGGGCAAAGGTGTTGCGCGAGTCGATGGTGTGGTGCCAGCGGCAGTGCAGCCGGGGCGTGCGGGCGACGACGTCGCGCGTGCCGGCAAAGGCCCAGTCGACGGAACTGTCGCGTGTGGCGACGCGCAGGTCCATAAAGTAGCCGCCGACGCTCATGACGAGGGTGGTGGTCGGCTCGGACGGCGGGTCGTCGGCCCAGCGGATGGAGAGGCGGGTGGAGAGGCGGGCCATGTGGGGAGTGGAGGGGCAGTGGAGGGCAAGTGGAAGACGAACGAGAGTGAGGATGAGGATGAGGGCGAGGGCGAGGATGAGGATGCTTGGTGAAGAGATGAGGCTGACGAAAAATGGAGTTGGATGGACGTCGGGAGGTCATGTCACTGTCCCTCGGTTTGTTCGTGGATCAAATAAAAAACAAGCCCAGGCCGATTTCTTGATATTGCAGTCACACGACCAATGTACGACAGTCGTAGATCAAAACGTAATGCGGAGAGAGCTGGTGGAGAGACGGCCGCTCTATTACACGTCCCAAAAGGGAATGCAGACGCGCCCGCTAGCCTGTGTTAGTCGTCGAATCATGTAAATAGCGTATCTGCACGGCTATCTTCCGTGGAGAGACCCCACGGCCTGTGTCATTGCGCCTCTACTGATAACGCAGTTGTGGGAAATGGAGGAAGGAGTTGCTGATTGTCGACAGGTCAAGTTGAGGGTCTTGGAAAAGACATATGAGATGATACAATACAGCCGGTTTAATTGGAATTTGTTAACGTGCAGATAAGAGAACACAATATGGGGAAGAAATCAAATCAAAGAGCTGAAGCTGCATTCACTTTCTCACTGTACAAGAAGCTCTTTTTTATTGCATCTTCCATCTCCTTCTCCCCATCCTTACACGCCCGCAGTGACGGTCGGGTCGTACTCGTCCGCGCCGTAGACACCAAAGTTGGCCGGCTTACGCCACGTGGCGCCGTACTTTTGCAGGACGGCGTAGGCCGGGATGACGAGCACACAGAGGATGCCCTGGACGGCAAAGGACCACGTGTAGCCGCTGAACTCGACCCACGCGTAGATGAACCAGGGGACCAGGAACGCGGACAGCTATACGGTTAGCGAGGGAAGGCAACAAATTGTGACATACAGGGACGGGGGGGCACCTACATTGATGACGCACGAGTAGAAAATGGACAGCTCGTTGGCGTAGGCCGGGTAGTTGTCGACCATGTAGGTGGTGACGACGGTGTTGCCGATCTGCAGGCCGACGGCGTAGAGGAAGAAGAGCAGCTGGCCCAGCATCCAGTGCCAGGCGCGGTCCACCGAGAGGCCCCAGAGGCCGCAGCCGAGGGCCGACAGCACGGCCGCCGGGTAGCCGAGCCAGAGGCGCATCTCGGGCGTGCGTTCGGCCCCGGCGGGACTCCTCTTGACGAGGAAGAGCACGAGGCGGTCGCTGGCGTGGCCGGAGCAGACGAACTCGGCAAAGAGGACGCCGACGACGAAGCCGAGGAACAGCAGGCCCTGGACCGGCGGCGCGCGGTCCTCGTAGGCCAGCGGCTCCATGGTCATGAGCGCGATGATCCACCAGTACTGGGCGTAGACGTAGGCCAGGACGCCGAGGACGACGGTCGGGTACGCCCAGAGGCGGGCGACGGCGACCCAGGGCGCGTAGAGCGGGGGGTAGGCCAGGCCGGCGATCTTGCGGACGTTGAAGAAGGGCAGATTCCGCGTGCGCGGCGACGGGGCGTCCACGCTGCTGTCAGCCCCCCCGCCGGCCGCGCCAAACTCCACCTGCAGCATCGCCCGCCGCGGGTACAGCGTCTCCGGCAGCGCAGCCACCGTCAGCAGCCACAGCGCCGCGTACGCCAGCGTGACCTGGTACGCCACCCAGTACTGGTCGACCGACACCAGGAACCCGCCCAGCACGCCGCCCAGGAACGTGCCCAGGTTGGCGGCCACGGCCCAGAGGCCCACGCGCTGCCCGCGCTCGTGCTGGAACGACACGTCGTTGATGATGCTGAGCCCCAGGTTGCAGGCCGAGCCGGCGCCCAGCCCCTGCAGGAACCGCTCGACCATGTAGGCGCCGAGGCGCTGGCCGCGGATGGCCGTGCAGCCCGACGCCAGCAGCGCGAGCGACGTGGTGGCGACCATGCAGATGCGGCGCCCGTAGACGTCGGCCAGGCCGCCCGACAGCAGCGGGCCGAAGACGAGGCCAAAGGCCGAGATGGCAAACGTCCAGTTGGTCTGGCTGTAGGTGGCGCCGAACTGCGCCTCGAGCAGGAAGAACGACGGGATGGGCGCCGTCGTGAGGTACGTCATCAGAAAGTACGCGGCGCACGCAATGGCGATGCACACGTACTTGCGCCACAGCGGCCAGTTGAGCGGGTCGAGCGCGTCGCTGGTCGGCGTCGGCGACAGCGGGTTGCCGGCGGGGTCGAGGCGGGTCGTGAGGCTGCGGAGGGCGTTGTCTGAGTTCGTGATGTTGATAATGTTGGTGATGTTGCCGGCGTCGATGGTTGAGCCGGCCTTTTCCGAGTCTGAGGGAGCCATCTTGTCCTCGACCGATGCATCGACTATGGTTGTTGTATCCATGATATCGATATGCCAAAGACGGGTGGAAAACAATGACCAGCAAAAGTCAACGCTGCGAGGTGGAGATGCTCACTTTATGTCGTCCTCGTCAATGCACGCGGTATCTCCCACCATTTGATCGTCCATATCCCTCCTCTTCCAATCTCGGCAGGCAGCGTGCACGGACAAAGATTGAGTGCCGGTGTGCAATAAAGAACACTTGAAAACCAAAAAAACGTCCGAGATCCGCGTGCCGTGATAAGCATCGCCCATACTCCGGCATCTGGGAGGATTTCAACGTATTCTGTGCACACCCGTTGTAAGTCCAAAAGTGTCGTGGGCCCTGACGCTGTCGCGACTACATTCCCTTTTCAGCTTAACGCGCTTGCGCCGATCGGCGTCGGCCGCAGGCTTGTTTGTTCCCTTCGTCTTTGGTGTATTCTGATGGTGTCTTTCCACCGCAGAAACCGGCTCTAGCCAAACCGGCATTTATGCGACTTGTGTCGGCTTATCAGTCGTTGCTGTGTCTCCAGTTGCGCTTCCCACTCGTTATCCGGCTGACCGGGCTGGCTTATCTGGCTTCGTAAATGTCAGTGACCGAGGTGACGCTGACCACTCTATCCAACAAAAGCGGAGGCATCTGGGACGACCAGATAAGGACGGCATCACTGATCCCTCTTGAATGCTCTTGTGCTTCCCCGCACGGCCAGGCGGTTCCAGATTCCCGTTTCGTACTCCTGCGTTTGTTAGTGGCACCGTTGGGAGGCCATGAGAAAGAAATGCCATCGTCGTATCGTCATCGGCATCCCCTCTTTCGAGTCGGTGCATCTCAAACGAAGAAACGTGACTGCAATAAGAGATGCCGACAGTATCCCGAACACCGAGCATATATCCAAATTTCAATGATTTAAACAGGCTTCAACAGTCTGAATGGAGATGTGAAGCGGACATTGTCAAATCAAGCGAGTCAAAATACGCAAAATCAAAATCAAAGAAAAGACTTCCAAAAAGTAAAAAATAAATAATTCGTCACGGCCATGTTTCCAAAACAGCCAGCAAAAATAAAAAGACAGCAGGCACACATCCCTACCATGGCCCTCATCTCCGTCCCCCTGCTGCTCGGCGTCGCCATCCTCGCCACCATCGTCGCGGCCGTCCGCCGCCTCGTGTCGGCCGGTGCCGCCGTCCCCGGCCCGCGCCTCAACCTGCTGTCGTCCCTGCCGCTCAAGTACCACGAGTTCCGCGGCCAGCGCACCCGCTATGTCCACGGCCTGCACCGCCGCTACGGCAGCGTCGTGCGGCTCGCGCCCAATGAGGTGGCGTTCGCGTCGCTGCCGGCCCTCAAGGAGATCTACATGTCCCACGGCAGCGGCTACGACAAGACTGCCTTCTACCACCTGTTCCGGCAGTACGGCACGCCCACCATGTTCTCGACGCTCGACAAGCAGGCGCACAGCCGCCGCCGCCGCCTCCTGGCCGACCGCTACGCCAACTCGCACGTCGTCACGGCGGACGCGCTGCAGGGCCTCCGGGCGCGGGCGGCGCGCTTCACGCAGCTGGTGGCTGCCTCCTCCTCCTCCTCCTCCGCCGTCCTCGACACGTACATTGCCCTGCACAGCTACGCCTTCGACGGCGTCACGCACCACCTGTTCCACCCGCACGGCAGCGACGCCCTGCGCGACGCCGCCGACGAGGCCATCATGCGCGAGGTGTCGTTCGACAACAGCCTGGCCCGCCGCCTGCTGCAGCACTACAGCCCGCCGCTCGCGCGTGTCGCCGACGCCCTGGGCCTGCTGCCGCCGCCGCGGTCCATTCCGCGCGCCAAGCAGATTGTGCTGGATGCCGTCGACGCCTCGCTGGCGGCGGCCGGCAACGCCAAGGCGGAGGATGACGGTAGCGGCGAACAACAGGGAGACGCCACGGGGGCGGCCGCCACCTTCACGCTGCTGGCCCGCCTGCAGGACCCGTCGCTCGGCCTCACGCGCATGCAGATCGCCGCCGAGTGCATGGACCACATGGCCGCCGGCATCGAGACCACCGGCGACGTGCTCTGCTGGCTGATGTGGCAGCTGTCCCGGCCGTCGTGCCAGGCCATGCAGACCCGGCTGTACCATGAACTAAACGATGCCGACCCGTCCGCGTACGACCGCCTGCCCTACCTCCACGCCGTCCTCAAGGAGGGCCTGCGCGTGTTCCCCTCCATCCCCATGAGCCTGCCGCGCCACGTCCCCGCCGGCGGCCGCGCCATCGACGGCACCTGGCTGCCCGCCGGCACCATCGTGAGCTGCCAGCCCTACACGATGCACCGCTTCGACGAGGCCGTCTTCCCGCGGCCCGACGCCTTTGACCCGGCGCGGTGGCTGGGCGCGGACGCCGCGCAGGCGGCCGACATGAACCGCCGCTTCTTTGCCTTTTCCCACGGCGGCCGCGGCTGCCTCGGCCGCCACCTGGCCATGGCCGAGATGAAGCTGCTGCTGTACGACGTCTACCGCCAGTTCCAGACCGTGCTGGCCGACAACCCGGGCCAGCCGCCGGCCGACATGTCCATGGCCGACCAGATCATCTCGTCGCGGCCCAGGGGCCAGTCGTGTCTGCTCAAGTTCATTCCGAGGGAGGCAGGTAACGAGAGCTGCGCCTAGGGGGAAGGGGGGGAATAATAGTCTTTAGTTTGGCAAGTTTGATCAAATCTTGTTCGTAATGTCGTCGTATTCGTCGTTACTCTTCATTCCCGTGACTTCGTGCAGACCAAAGTCCGCTCAGTATGGCAGAAACTCGGAATTTTCCATTTCCTCTGTTGGCTGTTAGTCGACTCGTAAACAATATCTCCGGAAAAAAAAGGCGGACCCCCACGTACCCAGGTATGTCAGCACATCGTGGCACGCCTCCGGGCTCGCTGCCGTTTTGCTCCACACGTACGCCAGCAAGGCCGCCGACCGCCGGTTGTGCGGCGTCCGCATCCACGTGCCCATGGCCGCAAATGACCTCTGGATCGCGATTTGGGCGTCCGGCAGCGCCCACAGCCCGGCCGCAAAGAGAGGCGTGGCCATGAGCACGCGCGGCGACAGCGGTGCCGATGCCGACCGCATGTTGTCCGACGCCGAGAGGATCTGCTGCACCGAGTGCCGGATGCACGGCGCCGTCGGCGGCAGGCCCTGCACGGCACCGTGGATGTACAGCAAGGCCGTGTGCAGGAACCCGGCGTTGCTCAGCGCGTAGTCGTGCATGGCATCGCGCGGCAGCGCGGCGGCCACGCGGTCGTCGCCCTGCAAGCGGCGCAGGGTGTTGCCGACGGCGTCGCGCCGGAGACGGGCATGGATGGCGCCGACGAGCGCGTCGGCCTCGCGGGCAATGTCGTCGGCCGACAAAAGGCAGCCGTCGAGCGCCGTCTGGTCGTCTGCAACCACCCGTCGCGCGCCGTCCCTCTTCACATTCATCGACCGCCGCTTCTCCATGACCAGCGCGCCCACCTCCCGTATCAGGTCGGGTCAGAGGCCACGCCGCCAAACACGTCAAAGTAGACGTCCTCGCCGTGTGTCGTCCGCGGCCGCACCCGGTTCCGCCGCATGTGCGCCATCTCCAGCTGGCCGCGGCGCAAGCCGAGCGGCGTCAGGGCCGCCTGTGCCTCCACGTTGTCGTACCAGCTGGCCAAAAACACCTCCAGCTCTGATTCTGACGACGACGACGACGACGACGACGAAGACGCCAAGGTATCCGGCGGCGATGTCTTGCCCACCGCCTGCAGAATCGCCCGGGCGCCGTCCAAGTGCGTCCGCCACGCGTGGCCCGTCGCAAAGATTTGCGCCTGGCAGAGCGTCCGCGTCGTGGCCAGCGCCACCGACGCGTTCTGGTGGTGCAGCCCGTGCGGGCCGCCCGCCAGCTGCTGCCGCAGGTGCCGCATGCTCTCGTCCTCCAGCTCCATGACCAAACGGTCGCCCGGCACGCCCGCGGGAAACCCGCCCAGCGCGTGGAGGTGCCGCGCGCCAAAGGCGAGGACGGCGTACAGCAGGCACGGGTGGCGGAACGACATGGGCACGACGAGGCGGCAGATCTCGGTGCGCGCGTAGTCGCTGGGTGCCGTGAGCCGGATCGTCTCGTGCATGTAGTGGTGGAAGAGGAAGCGGTGCAGGGGCGCGAGGCTGGCGGGCGCGAGCTCGGGCATGTCGATCTGGGCGGCCAAGACGACCGACGCAGACGGCGGCGACGGCGGCCGTCGCGATACGGTCGTGACGTCCTGTGGGCCGCAAGCAGGAGTGTCTTCGGTTGGAGCAGGTTGTGGCGATGTTGGTTTCGACGTTTGAGGCCGGTGTGCTGCTGGCTGCTGTGCAACGTAGACGAACCCGCCACGCCCGTCCATCGCACCGTCACCGCCCTCACCGTTGCTCAGCCGCTGCACCCGCCCGGCATACCGGCCCATCATCTTGGGAAACGCCCGCCCGCCCCATTTGATGTCGAGCTCGTAGCTGCACGCACGGCCCGCCTGCTGGCACCGCACGCACGCCGGCTTGCGCTGGTCGCAGCGCTTGTGCTGCTGCCGGCAGCGGTGGCAGCCCGCACGGGAGCGTCGATGTTGTACCGCGGGCATGGCAAATGGTTGTGGTCGTGTTTCTGCGTTGTTGATGAGTCTGGAGAAGATGAAAGAGTGGCAATAAAATGGGACAAAATGGGACAAAATGCGGAGAGGCAGCAGATCAAAGACTTGGCAGGCGCTCACTTTGCGGGGAAGGTTCTTTATCGGCAATCGCGACCCACGCCTCCATCGCTTGTCACCTGCTACACAATATTTACGTGGAGTAGCGCACTTCTCTTGCAATTGCTGGCATCAACAAAGCCCCAACTCTTGACTCCCAATTGCCCATCATATCTAGTCACCTCGGGCCATGAACAACCGTTTTCTGAAGTATTTCTAACTCTAGAATTCATCACAACATATGATATACATAGAACACATCCATCATAACAGAGGGTATTCCCAAGCAGGCAGAGGTCCTGGTCTCTTCACCCGAGCCAGAACACTGTTTTCGTGCCTCGCCTCGTCCCACAGCTGGCCAGGCCTCCATTTGGGCCTGCCGCCGTCGTTCGTTTTATTTGTACAACGTATAAAACACAAATCCAAATGGGATGAAAACGCACCGAAACGCAACAAAAACAATCCAACCGCCCCGAAGTCAATTCGAAACAAGTACACGCAAAAAGAGGTAAAAGACCAGGTAAAAGACCACCGCTCGTGTTCGTCATGAGTTGGATCGTATGAGAATATTCAAGAAAAGGCCCTAGATCCTTGCCGTTCAACACGAGACAAAGTCGTATATGCGAAAAATTGGTGCAACGGCACATGCAGTTGTCTGTAGATGTGGAAAATACAACGTCGTCATCATCTTAATCGCAAGCCAGAACTGACTTTTCGGCACGCGCACGCATGTGGCTGGCGTGGTTCTCGAGGCACTCGGCCATGAGGTGGGTGACTGTTGCAACAATGTTAGTCACTATAGAGGTTCATGACCACTGTATCTGGCATTCCCTCGAGTCAACTTACCAGGCCACACAGACGCCTTTCCCAAGGTGTAAGCAGTGATGCTCAGGATCTTCGCACCGTACCCAATCTGCTCGCCCATCTGCATGCGCGACGCCATACGCGTCGAAATGCCCGCTACTGCGTTGCCTGTGCCATTGGCAATGTCCATGTTCATGGTCATCTCGGCCGCGCTCAGCACCTCCCTGACCTTCCCAAGCAGCTTGCCATCTTCCTCTTCAAGCAGCATGATCGCCGGCACCTGGTTGAGGTCCACGTCCTGGTCCAACACGCCGAGATACCGCCCGACGCGGTCCTGGAGCGTCGCCACCCACTCGGCGAGAACCTGCGCACAGTCAAAAACACACAGTGCCGACTGCAGCGGCAGTTCCCGGTTGGCAAAGTCCGCCAGTGTATAGCCGACCTTGTTCGTCATCGAAAGCGCCTCCACGGCATACACGGCAGCTTTCCTGAGGTGTTTTTCGCGCCGCGACGTGGCACGGGTTGATTGGTGTTGTTGCTGCTGGCTGCCAGTCTGGGCGCCCGGGACCGGGACCGAGATCGGGAATTTGCCCGCCCCAAAGTCAGGCGAGGCCGACAGTTGGGTGGCGGGTGAATCGATGAAAATAGACGATCCGTGGCCAGAGAGATCGGACGACGGGTCGGTCAAGGCAGACTCAGCATTGGACGCGGGTGACTGCTCGGCATGTTGGACAATTTCCCGGCCGTGGCACAGCTCCTCTGCAAGGCCGTCCCAGTTGCGTTGCCAGAACTTTTCCTTGGACCGCGCCAGGTTGACAAAGAGACGCACGTACGCCAAATCCAGCAGAGGGACCGCGTCCACCGAGATGGGGTCCATGCCACCAACCGACGACGCGTCGGTCAAGGTCAAGTTGTTGCTGGCCTGGCGGTTGTTGTTGCTCATCCACGCACGGTGCCAAGCCTCCAGGGCAGGCTCGATGTGGCGGTGCATCTTCTCGGTCTCTTCGTTTGTCCATACCTTGTTGTGGTGGCGCTGCCGCGTTTCCCAGATGTAGTTATGCAGGGCATTAATCAGGATGAAGCAACCAAAGGTACTGGGC
Source organism: Sporothrix luriei (assembly GCA_021398005.1). Classification (NCBI taxonomy): domain Eukaryota; kingdom Fungi; phylum Ascomycota; class Sordariomycetes; order Ophiostomatales; family Ophiostomataceae; genus Sporothrix; species Sporothrix luriei. The sequence goes on along the minus strand of WNLO01000028.1, from coordinate 252,740 downwards.
CTCAGCTCGCCTGGAGCGTTGTCCATGTTGCTGCCGTCTGCGTTGGCGCTATCGCGGCGGCGCATATGCTTCTCGCTGGCACGGAGGAGGTCGCCCAGCGCTTCGTGGAAGGTCATACGGTTGTGGTTCGCTGCGGCGATACCGCCTTTGGACATGAACTCGGCACACGTCGTGGCCGAAAAGAATTCTTCGTCACACGGCAGGTCAAGCATGATTTCCGAGTTTGTCAGGGCGGGCGTGTGGTTGTAGGAGGAAACCAGGAGACTCGAAAACACAAAAATGGCGTACAGAGTCCGTTTGCGCTCCTCCATCGCCTTCCAGCGAAGCCACTGTGCCTCATCCTTGGCCGCTTTGGCTGCGCCGTCGTCTGTGCTCCAGAGGCTGCTGGGCTCAATTCCGTCACCTACAGTCATGTCAAACTCGTCGATCGGGGGAGGCTCGACGCGTGCTGGCTGCAGCAGCTCTGCCCCCTGTGCGAGGCTGACCAGGGCAGCGCAGTGCGTCGCGGCAATCTCGCCGGCTCGCTTGTCCGAGCCGTTGTGACCGTAAATCACGTTCAGCAGCATCGCTTGCACGAGCCACACGGGCGTGTCGGACGAGCCGTCGTTTTGATGCATTTGGGCATCGCCGCCCGGCGTCCGCCGGAAATCGGCCTTGCGGACGTTGGCCTTGCGCCGCTCATCGAGGTACAGCTGAATCATGCGCTTGGCCATCGTGAACAGCAGGCGAGACTGGTCGTGTTCGAGCTCGTACAGGGCACCGATAGCCGCCATAGACAGGATCAGACAGCCGCTGCCACCGACCGTATTGGCGTCGTAGCCACCGTTAAGGTACCGGGGGGAGGAGAGGGAGGGCGTGTTGGAAGGGACTTCGAAGGATATGGTCGGTACGTGGAGGAAGGGAAAGTGCGGTTGGAAGTAGCGAAGGTAGGCGCCGACGTATTTCTGGAGGTCCAGTGTGGAAGGGACAGATTGTTCGGGGCTTGTGGCGAGTCCTGTGGCGTTGGCGGATCCGTGAAACGAATATTTGCGCATTCCAAAGGGGGAGGTCTGGGATCCTGCTGAGTTGAGAGCGTTTACGATAGCCAGCCTTGTTGCATCTGTAATAGTAGACACTGGTGAGCTGGTGTTCAACGAAGCCTGGTAGTGGCGGTGGTGGTTCTGGCCGTTGCTGCTGACACTAGTACTGCCATTCATAGAATTGGGCGTTTCCGGGGCCGTGCCTCCGCTGAGGCTCATAGCCTGGGTAAAAGTAGTATGGTTGAGACCCGACATCATCGTGGGGCTGGCAGCGGTCAGAGACGACGGAGGCGTGGCCGAGAAGTAGGTATCTGTGGTTCCAGGTGGCGCGGTGGTTGCCGTCAAGGGAGTGTGGACGTTGTGCAGTCCGTTGGGAGACAGGGGCAATCCACCCAGGAGATCCGAAAACGACGTATTCCCGTAGTCCAGAGCGTAGCTGTTTTGGTTTAGTTGTTGGTGGACCAGGTTACCATTCGCGGGCCACATGGACAGCGTGGTAGCTGGCATTGTGTGAGAGGCGGACGACGCTGGCGGTGCCATGGTGACAGCATGAGCGCCGTTGATGTTGACGTGGTTCGACCCGTCCAGCATGACATCACTGATTCCACTCTGGCTGCCAGTGCTGATTGCCGACGGCGAGGAGCCATCGACAGCGTTTTCGTCAATCGTGGAGGAAAAGCCGTTCGGGTGGGTCAGACCGGTCAGCCAGCTGAAGCTGTCCCGGGTCTGGTGCATGTCGTTGTAGCCGCTCATGCGGTCGTAGAGGGCCGTCGGGTCGAGGTGGGCCGAATGCGGCGAGTCACTGTACTGCAGGGCACTAGGATTAATGGTCGTGCCAGACGCCGTATGACCATACGAGGAGGTCCCGAAGTCAAACTCCGAGTTGAACATGGTTGTGTTGTTCAACGGTGCCGTTCGCATGCCCCCCGAGAGATCCAGGTTGTTTAGGCCGTGCGTGTCGAGCCTCGGCAGGCCATTGGCCATCCCGCGGTGTCCCAAGGCAGAGGACATGCCACCGGCAAAGGCTGAGGGCTGCATCGGCACCTGCTCCATGCCGTGCATCGGCAAGCCCGCCAGACTCGGGTGGCGAGAATGGACACCGGGCGGCATACCCCGTGCCAGGGCTGCATTTGCGGGGGCGCCGCCCATAAAATGCATCGCAGTAGCATCCAAGTGGCTGATCGTGTTGGCGCGGGGTCGCATCTGGTTGTTGGCGGCGCCACCGTTCGCGTCATTTCCGCCGCCGAGGAGAGAAGCGGCCTCGGAGCCGGCGCCGCTTGTGCTCGCCATGCTGCTCTTCCGTGCGCGGCTGGGGGCCACACCCGTCGTGCTCTCGCGCCGGTTCCGCGGCCGTGCGGGCGCCGTCGTTGCCTGATGCAGCTTCTGTTGGTGCCGCAGCAAAAGATCACGCCGCGCAAAGCATCTTGTGCACTGATCACACTCAAAGGGCTTCTCCTTGGTGTGGGACCGTTCGTGGCGCTTTAAATGCTCCAATCGTGCAAAGGACCGCTGGCATGTTGTGCAGACATGAGGCCGCGGCTTGTCCGTCTTTGGTGCGGGAAACTGCGCTGCAGCCGCCGTTGTTGGCGTAGCCGCAGGTGCTGTTGCGGGTGCTGACGCGGCTGCCGGCACTCTAGTGTTTACTGTGATGGATGGGCCTGATCAGAAGTCGGGGGTCAGCTACGAACGGCTCCATTGCGGGCGATTGACCTAGGATCATATGGGCCGACTGATAAGCACAAAACGCAGCAACGTCCGTAACACGTACCTGCATCGTCGTTCCCTGCGCCAGCGTCTATTGGCGTGGATGGGGAGAGAGCCAAGTCGTTACCGAGGGGGCTGAAGGACAAGTCCAGCCCCAGATCATCGTGGCCGAGCACAGTAGCCATGATGGATGTTGAGGGTGGGAATGGGCGGCCGGATTGAGTGTGGCCGGGTCAGACGGTAAGACGAAAAGCTGGCAGCTGAACGGTGAACACAGGCGATGAATACCGGGCGCCAGTCGATCAGGAGAGAGTATACGAAAGACGAGTTATGGAGGCGTGCCTACTCCAACAAGAATGTTTTGTGAGGAGAGAAAGGCGGCAGCGAACAGCGTGGAGGACGTTGGCAGAATGCGGGCCATGAACTGCAGCACGGAGAATGCAAGAAGGCCGTCTTTCAAGTGATGTTGTAAGAAGCGAGTGACACCAGACCATAGAAAAGCGCGCGCCCACAATTGTTGTTGCGGACGAAGAGGCGGGTCTTCGAGAGACGAACAGAGACAGAAATAAAATCTGACGGCGAAAATAGGACTTGTGCTGAGCCGAGACGTAATGAAGTTGTGAAGTTTGCGTTTGCTGTATCGATGGAAGTTGGGGTAAGAAGGGGGGAGCCGTTGAGGATGGACGGTGCGCCAAACTGCTCGATAGTAATGGTGGCCGTCTGGCAATCTTTACTTGTGAATGTGAGAATACCAGAGGAAGTGGAAGAAAAAATAAGAAGCAAAGGAAGTAAATATTCCAGGCGATTCTGATGTCAACAAGAGCGACGAGGAAGGAACGGGTGTGAGGAAATAAACCAGGCAAGAACGAGACAGAGAAAGTTGAAAAAGGAAAGACGAGCGAAGGTGCGACTGGTAGCAATTAAAAAAAAAAGATTAAAAAAAAAAGAAAAAGAAAAGAAAAAACAGCAGGTACGGAGGTCTCGAGAGAATCTGGAAAGTAACACCATTACTTTGGAACTAAACCTGGGTATCCGCCCCCGGCGCTCTCGTACCTTTTGGGCGCGACTCTAGTATTACCTTGGGGTTGGCGAAGGTGCCTACCCGCCCCCCGTTGCGTGACAGCAGCGCGAGATTTTTATGGGCTTAGGGGCGCTGGGGGCCTAGTTGGGGAAGCTAGTCGAGGCGAATGGAGGAAGTATGGGGGTGGAAAGGATACAGGCGTGTGGGACTCTGGAGAAATAATATGGAGTACGGAGGACTGGAGTTCTGCAAGAGGGAATCATGGAGGAAGCTCGGGAAGGTAGGTGCATGTTACAGGGCTTGGCAGCCCATCGCCGCCGCGGTCGCCCCTTCCCCAAACGCACAGTGTGGGGAAGACCTGCCTCCACGGAGAGGTCACCAGTACCAGCGGCATGCTAGACGAGAAAAAGGAAAGGACAACCTGGCGGGAGCGACATAGGAAGAAGGCGCGAACTAAGTTGGAGGAAAGAGCAAGACCCCTGGCACAAGCCAGACTCTGCCAGGTTAGAGGCGATGACGACCGGAGCTCTACGAAGTATTACACCCGCACACCTGGATGTGCACCATGCGCAGCCGGTGGCTGCAGCGTGCCTGTGTCAAGAATTTTTGAATGTGGTGCATTCATATGTCTGTTCATTTGGTTTGTGTGTCCACCCCTTGGAACTCGACGTGCATGGAGCGACGTGCGATCGCACCGGCATTTTATGGCCCGTCATTACTGCTCCGGCTTGGGACAGAGCGATAGAAGAGAAATAGCGTCAAGCCACTGAGCGAGCCCACTGGCTCAGTGTGCGAAGTAATACGGATGAAAAAAGACGTGACAGCTATGAGAGACGAGCCTAATTGCCATTATTATCAACAACGAACGCCTACCACGATGACCATGAACGAAGAGGGCTATGAGAAACAAGAATGCAGACATGGGCACCAGCGCTACTGCAGAGTCCCTGTACATGACCCCAAGCTCCATCCAGCGGCCATTGAAAGCGGTAATTAAGTACCAGCAACAGGACAGACGGTAGGAACGGCGGGAGAAAATAGAAGTGTGCATCTTACACCGTCCTAGTTGTTTCTCATGTCTCGCTTCCTCCTTCCCTCGACCTTTCCCACTTTCCCCATACGGACTTCACACAGACTGATCCCCATTGGCCAGGCCTGATATGCAGGCGAGCCAATTGGCCAGTGAGCAAACAGGGCTGCCAGCTGGGGCCCCAGTTATTTATCGTAGGTGTGGGGCCCAAAAATGACAAAAAAGCAAGTGCAGCAAGGGTAGTTGCGTGGAGCGAGGTAGGATTGTACGGAGCTGCAGCGTGCTGGCGGCGTGCTGCGCGCATGCTACGGTGCATGGGTCATGCAAGGGTTTGTGCTGGGGAAAATCGTATTACGCCAGAGCGACTAATCCTCCGGAGGAAGCTAATGAGCAATGAGCAAAGAGCAAAGAGCAGCAGACATTGCCGCCCGCAGCAGCTGCGGTGCAGCCAAACCAGGACGCCAGGACGATCCATCGGATTTCAAACTCTGGATGCCTTTGGTAGGGAGCTTTTCTGCAGTTCGGTTTGTGCTGTAACGGCGTAGTCCGTATGACCGACTTGGCTCTTGAAACCAGGCGACGTGCAGACATCCAGAGCAACTGATATGCGGCGCGAGATGATTATGGGCGTGCAGGCCGAGGGGCCATGCGGCAGGCCATACGGCAGATGCGGAGCGGAAGAGTCGGCCAGCACACGAACGCAAACCAGCAGAATGCAGCGGCAAACTAAAAACCTGGACGTTGCAGCTGCATACCGAGCAGACGGTGGACGGCGTCGTCTGTGCCTTGCTGTTTATCGCTCTTTCCAGTTTCCACAACTGCCATGGCGAGTACGTACAGTGCGAGCGGGCACGGAGGCCATGATTATGGGGGAACGAGCGAAGTAATACACTCGCACGCGAGACTAGCGAATGGGGCCTAAAGAGCTGCTAGTGTGGCGACCACGGATATTATGGGGTGGGAACGGCACTAAAATCGTGGGAGGGCGTGTACACCCAGCAATGACCAACAACGGCAAGGAAGTAGCAGAAAGAACAGAAATGAAGATGAAGACAAGATAAAGATGACGGCTAGCTGCTAATAAAAGAGAAAAACGACAGCCGATGATGGGAAAGCACACAGACAAGTAGTCTCCCGCAAACACGGGTGCGGGGAGAAAATCAACACTCAAAAAGGTTCAACCCCGGGCGGGTACTGGCGGCGTTTTCTGCACAGAATCAAGTAAGATACATCGTAGGAACGGCGGCGGACAAATATAAAGATGGGGCCCGAAACTGCCCCAGCACTTGCTCCAGTACAGACTACAGGGGCCCCAGCACCGCGCGCCGCGAACACGTTTTGTCTTTCCCTCGGGGTAATAGTGTCAGGAAACCCCCAGCCTGCCCAAGACGTTTTCTGGACTGTTGTTGACTCCGGCGTATTGCCCCAAGCCGAATTTTAGGGACACATGACTGACCAGAAACGGTTTAGCGGGTTCTGGGAACCACATTTGGGGCATGGGCTTGTTTGTCTTGGAGAACGGCCAGGCGCGGAATCACCCCAGGTCTTTCGATCTCCGTATTTCCTTTCCTTCTGGGGAAGTAAATGTTCCTTCTTTCTTCTCTAGTCTCGCCCGTTCGCGCCTTCTGTTTGTTTCTTGCTTCGTTCTACCGCTTTCCTCGCCACGTTGGTTGGCGCCCGGCATTCCTTTCCAGAGGGTCTAGCGTGGGCCAGTTCGCGACGTAATGGAGCCGGTTGAGCTCCGTGGGAATGTTGGAAATACGACGCAGTAATAATAGTTCGTACTGTCGAAGGTCTGCTGGGCCCGTTTTCCAGAAAGTCGAGTTCTGCGGGCCCTTTTTCCAGAAGGCGACGAGAAAACGTCCGAGAAGGGGCAGGAGGCCGGAGGCGGCGGTAAACTGTGGACTGCTCTTGCCCAGATTGCAGAGGCCGCCCCGAGCCTCTTTCCTTTCGACGTCGCTTCTACGTCAAATGGACAAAGTGTCGCCATATTGCTCTTAATTGGTACTTTGCCAGGGCTTCCATCGCAATGAAATTCGGGTCCTGGACCTGGCCGCGGCCTTACCCAGACCTACCTACATTCATGATATGAAAATAAAACATGATGTAAGAACTGCTCTCAGGTTGGATATGCAGCTAATTTGGATAGAAGACGGCAGACAGTGACCCGCCTTGCTCTGGAGAGGTGATCAACCAGGCACCGCAATCTATTTTCTGCACTCCTCGTCAACGATTGGCTCGATGTCCCCCCCCCCTCCGATCGTTTGGCTGAAGACGGTATTGACCATTTAAGTCTTCACTGCACGGGATAAGGCGGACAGGCGGCCAGCGTGAGCCCTGGCTTGTTTTGTGACAATACGCTTCGTGGCTTTCTACGATAATATTATTTTTATGTTCCGCAGTATGCCATGTTTCGTCGATCGAGCATTATGCCGACTAAGAGACCCTCGGCTTGATCAAGGTGGACTTGCTAGCTTTACCCGACTGCAAAGAAAAGAACTGGTCGTTTCAACCTACCTTGACGACTTCATCGATATTGGCATCCAATGTCGGCCTTTTATCCCATGCAGCCTGCTTCTGCGGCCCTGCACGTACTGTGTGTCTCGAGACGTGGCTGGCCGCTGTTTTCTGTTTCCTCGTACATCATATCAGTTGTCTTACAACTGGCCCTCCCGCGTACTTTGCTGCCTTTGTCACCCAGATTGGTTTTCATTGAGGTGATAAACAAGGTCACAGCGAACAATGTTCAGATAAGAACTCGTCGGTTTTCCTTGCATTGATTCTGTTAAATGTCCGTACGTTCGATCTCTCTCATTGGACTATTCTTTATTCAGCATTCAGTGCTGTACCCTGCCTTGCCTCTTTGTTCTATGCCACTGCTTCCGTGTCTTCTGACAGGAATTTGTCTGTCTTCCTTCGCTCCTTCGCTCCATCACGGCTCGCAGGTATGGGTCCAGTGGTTCGATTTGCCATTGGAGCCAGCGGGTGCAGCACTAAGAGACTGGCGAATTGCATAATGCACTCGCTGCATCGCTGCTTCGCTGCATCTTAACCCGCGTGTTAAGTTACACCCGAATGCAGGATAGTGACGAATGTTTTTGCTGACCAAATATGACGTACAAGGATTTGTTCTTTGTCATTACACAGTTGGCAAACTGGCCGTAAAAGTTGCTACACCGACCTTGCGGCACCTTGATCATTTCCCTACAATCGGACAACCATGATCATTATGTTTCGTTAGAACAATCTATTTACTGCTTCAAATATCAACGACCAACGTCCCCCATCCCGCTTATATTCGGCTGTATTTTCTATTAATATATCCAACAGAGAAACAGGCGGGTTCAGGCAGGATGCGAAAGGAAGGCACGACCGGTGCTGTTGGCGGGTTGGCGGGCTTCCGTTGGCCAGGCCCACAGGCCCATTCCAGGGTATTCAGCACACGTAAGTGTGGTAGGAAAAAGGTGGTGGGACACAGTGCATCCGGTGAAACAACCCAAACTGGTTGACTGCGCAGTGGATGCAACACTGCAGTGCAGCCTGCTCGAAACGTCGTCGTTGTTGCAACGTCCTTTTGTGCTAGGCCTCTTTCCTTTTCCTGGCCCTTGCAATCACTGGCTTCCCGGGAGCTTGTCTGAACAAAGACGGAAACGACGTCGGTCGCCCTTGCCGCAACTGCATAACAAGTCAACTTGAAAGAGCAAAAAAAAGCAAGGCAAGAAGCATCCGTTTCAAAGCCACCCTGGGCTGGCCCGTCTGCAGGAGCAAACCTAGTCAGCCCACACCTCAGTCAAGATTAACCCCAGTCGTAAGTTCACCCGCGATGCACTAGCCCAACCGCTGATTGTCTTTGCGTTCTTCTTTATCTCTGCGCCACGGCCAGTTTTTGTACGGCATCCCATTCTGTGCTCATGGTCCCTTGTCCTGCATGCCGAGTTGCATCTCCCCCCGAGGCCAGAACGTGCATCCCGGCCGGTGAACGTTAAAACACGGCCCGTCCGTACAAAGGACGTCCCGAGCAGGGGGCCAGGCCTCTTCTGTGTATCTTGCCGTGGCCGGCCAGGGCGTGAGGCACAATGGTGCTTGCCGGAAAGGGTTATGAGGCCCGCAACAACAGCGGACCTGTGCGGTTTATTCTGCGAGACCCTCGCTCTACAGCCGCTTCGCAAAACTCATGTCACGCATAGGCCATCTGTACTTCGTATGCCATCCAGGTCTGTCCATCTATCCCACGCTGTACATCCACGCTGTACTATCGAAACATGGCCGGCCCGTCCGATTAATGGCCTAGGATAAGGGAAAACATATCTCGTGTTTTGCGTTGTATCGCGTTCTGAATGACGCGGTGGCACGTCGTTGGATGTTGGGACACACCAAGGACGGTTTGAGATATCCGGGTGTTCGCTTTGTGTATCTTGTGTGACTCGGGGAAATTGACAAGCCTTGGGACAACGCTTCAACTAGGCCCAACATGAAGGCCCACAGCCCAAATGTTCACGATACAAGTTGTCTCATGTTCGTACTTTGTAGAAAGACAAGCTGCACGGAGCATTTCGTATGTCGTGCACATTCTGGGGTGGAACCCATTGACCCAGCCGCTGTGGGCCTTTGCAGGCACATCATTCTGCGCCGGTCAGGGATCAGGGCTCTTCGAATTGGGTGCACTGAAGCAACAATAAGACGGTAGCTGGGAGAAGAGGGAGACGTGCGTTTTATGCGTTCCAGCCTCAATCTACGCAACAACAGGGGCTTCCACTTTACGTTTTTCGTTGTTTGCTGCCGACATACTCCGTACATCGTAAGAAATCATGGATTCAGATCCAGAACTGCCCGTAACGTCTTTCTCAGGACGGACGCACAGCATCCGTTTTTTATAATAAACATAAGGGGCAGACAGTCCATAAGCTTCATGGATGACCAACCGCTTCCGTGCCACTCTTTTAATCTATTTTTGTCTACCTCCCGGGCCTTTTCCCACGCAAAATAGAGGCATTGTTCCCCTTTCCACGTTCCCCATGCCTTACTTCGTAATTTCTTTGCTTCTAGTTTCCCTCTGGAATATTACGTGCGTCTCTGTGCTGCCACTCACCATGCTGACATATACAGCATATATGAATAAAGTGGCCCAGCAAATCTATCGAGACGCAGTCTTCTCTATTGTATCGTTTTCGTCTCATGTTACAACGCACCTACCTGTCTAGATTGTTCCCCATCCGACAACCACCTGATCAGGAGTCGGCAGGTTAAATGGGGGGGGGGGGAAGTGACCATCCAAGAGCAGCCGTAAAAGGAACACAAACAAGCTATTAGAGTGAAGTCTCTGTGCGAGTCACGCTCTATGGTCGTCACTAGAGCACCGATCTGGCTTTCTGTGAATTGTTCGTACAGCCGTTCGTGCATCTTGTATTTTCGCGCATAGATTTAAATAGGTACACCTCTTTGTCTCTGCTCTGCTTGCCCGCCCTTCGTCCACTCCTTCGCTCTTTCCTCTCCAACCTGTCACCCTGCCACATGCCCTGCCAACGCGTGGTCTGTGTATATGACCCCACCATCCCATTTTTTGGGGAAATGACAGCAGGGACTGAAACAGCTCAGGCTACCATGTGTCTCTTTTCCTTTTCAAAGAAAGGCGCACTTGCCCCTTTTTTTCTCCAATTTTCTGATATTGCGCTTTTAGCTAGCAAGAGCTCTCGAGGACTCGAGGATGTACATAAGTACTCCGTACGGCGACCATCAGGTGTTTTGGAGCAGGCACGAAGGTACGCTCTTTCCATTCAGAGTAAGGCGCTGCATTTGTAGACTATGCTGCTTCTACCATCCCTTACCGCCCCTTTTCTGGGGATCTGCCACTTTCTCACAGCAATGGAACTGGCCAGACCAGAAACACGGACCATGACCCAGAACCCAGAAACGCTAAAGGCAAAAAAAGAACATTACCCGCAGAGTAAGCCAGCAGATGAATGAATGCTGCCCGCCGGGCCAATGACGAACCTGGTCAGTGCTCCGGCCCTCCAACATAGGGTGACATGGGCCACTATGGAGTACTACGACTTAATTTCATCGCATGGGAGAAACGAACAGAGGTGAGTGCCGGCAGCAAAAGGTGGCTGTGGTTACTTCGTGGAGGATTGAGATGGACAGAGCTTTCCCCGGATTTCAAACCAAGGCAGGCGTTTCCGTGATCGACCATTGGCGGGCAAAGGGCATGCATTGACGACGGCTGGAGGGCCGGCACACTTTCTCTACTTGCTTGGACTCCATCTTGACTCACAGACACTGGCTGACCAGAAAGCTAAAGCAGGTTGCGGAAGGACATCTTCACTTCTATCTGCAGCTGTTATTGGCTGCCGGTGGCTGGCAAGAAATGGGTACGTCTTACCAACACGGAAGGATGACGATCGAAAGTGCGTGGCAGAAGGGCACACGTCCGCCCGACTGAGGTACGCGAATGGCTACGATACGCTCTGCCGTTCGCAAAATTATGGGCCGCCGCCAAAGCGCCGACGTGTTGTCCAGGTGGTCAGAGCTTGGCTGTCTAACATCGTGACCGGACCAGGCATCGGGAAACCATAAAGAAAATCGGCGAAAGGCCTCTTCTTACCGGCATAAACGTTTTGATTGGTGGCGACTATCACATCGAAACGTAAAAGCTATTGGAGCTTTGTCCGACCTATGCATGAGTGCAAACAGTTCCTACCCCGGGGAAGATATGGGCTGAATCCAATACATCTCCCATATTGGCCATGTTCGCGCAGACACTTTTCTTTCATATATAAAGCAATATCAGCATTTATCCACGTCACCCAAAAGGCGCTGTTTCGATGCTGTGGTCTTCCACTGACGTTCTGGCTTCATTTAGGATATACCACGTTGATCTCGCTACTTCTGCCTTTATTCGTTCCCGCTTCCCTGCATCTGCTTTCTCGACGCATCGACACAGTTGTTTCCCGCCCTCCATAGCACCTCCATGTCTATCTACCATGAACCGGACACCGAATGGCCCGAGGCAAACGGACACGGTCACTTGCACGGTGCCGGAAAGCGGCTCAATTGCACAATACAGCTGCAAGAACTTCCCGAGCACAAGCCGAAGTCCATGTCTTCATATTGTCTATTCTCGTTTGATCTGCTCAGAGACACAAGATAATATTGCTGAATTGCTCCATGCATTTGAAAAGTACTGACTAGGCGCATCTCCCCCACAGCCACATGTTTTAGGGCAGTTGTTTTTATTGGCATGGTAATAGGGTTCCAGTTTACCTCACCCTTCATATGTTGAACATACCTTGCCGAAGACAAGAAGTGTCTCAGAAAAGGCCCGGAATTTACCGCAGCGGACTCATTCGAGTGACCAAAATACCATCTACCCTTAGTTGGCTTTCAAAACGTTTCTTGTAGAGGTAACTGTTGTGACAGAAAGAAATGGTTCACTGCCTCGAAATTTCTTGCGTAAATAAATACTGATCTCATTCAGGTGACTTCAAACCGGCAAAGTCCGACCATTGACGGCATTACGCACTTTATACAAAAACGGCTCTCGTTTATTGTTCGTGCAGCCTGGCCTCTTGGAACAATTCGAAATATGAATGCAATACGAGACGATTCGACGAAGCTATCTTCAATACGGGTGGCAGTTGCTTTATCTAAATCAACCCAAACTTTGACCGTGGTCATGGGATCCCCCATTTCAACTTTGGATATGCATAGACGAAACACGAACAGCACTGCGTAGCCACTTTACACAGACAGAAAGGTAGGCTACCAGGAACTCGACCTCAAGAGACCTCTCACCGTCACATCGCCTATGTGTCACAATGCCCGGGCTAACAAAATAGCGTCATTGCTTCCAACCCCTGTCGGTTTTATTCCCCAGACTTTCACAACTTGTGAGGACCCAGACGCACCACTGGCAGCGCTGATCAACCCTCCACCGGACGCTTTTTATTCGCCGGTGTCCGAAACCCCCAAACAGTGCGCCACTCACCCAACTAGGACCATCTCTTTTATCTGTTGTCTCTTGTCCTTCAAGCACCAGCTCGCTACGGAAATACCGCAAGCTTTGCTGCTTTCCAACAAACTCTGCGTAAGACCGAGATTGCCCTTCAGCACAAATTCTTCCCGCCGTGAAGGAGGGAAATGGCCGGACAGCCAAGGGCCTACTATCCACGGGACCCTTTCTTCGATCCACGAACAGGAGGTTCAGTCTCACCAGACGCATGTGGCAGCCGAGATCTGTATATAAAATTTAAGGCTCAGTGTGGTTAGGAGGGTCAAATCTTCCAACTCGACGCACTGGCCAGAAGGTGGACCTGGCCCTCATGACGCCGGCAAGCGCTGATGGCGGCGCTCATGGGGGCTGGGCGGTCTTCAATAGCTCTGTTTTGGAACCCATAATGACTAGCCCCATGCGCTTCATTGCTTCCGACCAATATCCTTGGCAACATGACGCCGTCTTGTATTCAGCAGGAGGGTCATGGAGGTTGACCAGAGCGCCGGCGTACTCAAAGTCAGGACGGCGTCAGGCAATAGCAGCTCAAGATGTGCCCTGCTCCGTCATAATCGACACGATGCATTTGGTTGAAGGCATCTCGTTGACCGATGTTCGCTCGTCCAAACATCCAATGGCTTCTCTACCACCAACGGGCTTTTCTGGACCGACTATGTTATCTCGTAATGTGCCACCGGTGAAGCAAAGTGCAGGAATGGCAGACATTAAAGCCGGTTCCTGCAAATGCAACACAGCATGATAGGCTGTTTGTGCTGGTTTTGAAAATCGCTAACACGTTAGCAGACACAAGGGGAATAATGGACCCTGACCAGGTCAGCCCTCAACAAATATCGATTTGAGAAGCCCATTCTGCGTTGTATTTGACTGGGGCCCTTTCAGACTTCCAGACTTCAACAACCCCATATTATGGTGGAGTAAACGAGATACGCTACGACGCACTGAGTATGGAGAGCATCGAGGGTATGATGGAGTGCAAAAGAGACTCCACTCATAATCTGTTTTGTGGGGGAAAACGTATTCATGTAGCCCACTCCCAGCTCAACTGTCCCAAGGTTCTTCTGCTGCGCCCTTGATCGGCCCCAACAGAGATCCCCACAAAGAAGCGAAAAGGGTAAAAGAAAAGTAGCCAGAAGTCGGAAAGTATGTACACGACCAACTTACAGAAGGGGGTTCTTCGATCCTGTTTGTGGGGTATATGCATGTACAGTCTTTGTGTCCTCTCCAACGGGAACGGCGGCGAGCAAAGGAACGCCAGATCATACAGCGGGCTTCCGGGACAGACGCCCTCCGACGAGAGGCTCTTGCAGCATATTTTGCAATGTCGCTCACGGGTCCGAGCTACCTTATCCCGGTGACGAAACCAGTCCTGCTTTTGCGGCGTGTTCGTCCTCGGGAGCCATCCGGTTTGCATGATTTGTATCCTGAATGCGGTCAACTAACTGGCCGGTTTGGTGCATTTCAGGATAAGAAGTGCTCGGGGCATTGCTTCCCGCATCCACGGGTAGGATCTATCACAGAGCACTACCGACCCGGAGGAAAGTTGAATCTATCCCTTGATTGCGGCATAAAGAGAGCAGCAAGGTCGGGCAAGCCGGCAACTAATCTCTGGTGTTTTTAGGATGATATTCAATTTGGTGCTATTGACAGGCACCAACGGCCAACCAAGGCGAACGCTTTTAACTCCAACAGGGAAGTTAACGATGCCGGGACCCGTCACTGCGAGGAAAGGGATGCGAATTCACACAGACACGCTTGTTGCAAGGTTGGACGACAAAAACCGGAGCACAGCCTAAGCGGCGTTGGCAGGACGCCTGACGGAACCAGGCACGTCTTTGGTTCAACTGGTTCGCCGCCGTCACTCTCCGGTACTAAAACGTCGACAAAGGGACGGTAGCAAGTTGGTGAATTGGGGAAAGGGGACAAAAGGAAGAAGCGTGGAGTTGCCAAAGTTGGAGAGCCTGCAGGACGAAGAGAAGCGAGACACGAAGACCTGCCCTGCTGCATGGCGTATACAGTGCGAGCTCTTGACGGCATAATTCCTCTTTCACAGACAGGTCCAAGCCAAAACAAACAGGAAGCGGCTAGAACGATGAACAATGAGGGAACAGGACACTAATGCTGCCTGCCAGCACGAGTCTGATGCCGATCAGCCTGCTACGGTGAAAGTTCGTCTCTGCGCGTTCTTTCCGCACTTTGTTTCATTTTGTGGGGAAGACTCCCAGCTTCAGCGGCCCCCACAACCGATGTTGAGCTGACCCTGGTCGCCCGTATCGTCTTTGCTTTACGGAGTACAATGTATTGCTTTTTTGTCTCTTTCTTGGTGGCTTTTTGGCCAGCTGTGCCCATCCCCAGCTTTTCGACACCAGGCAGTCCAAGCAAGGACAGACGAGAGAAGACATGTGTTGTGCAGGTTCAAGGTTCAGAGAGTCAATCTTGCGTTTGCGAGTCATCCCCAACGGACATCGAAAGGGACCAACCCCAAGTCGCAGGGCCTGGCTAACGCCATACGATGCAGTCCAAGTCGCCAGCCAGGGAGGTGCAGTTGGGGAAATCGGTACCAAGCCTAGAGGAGGCTGGCGTCGGTTCCCTTTCTCGTTTCAGTTAGAGATCGACATTTCAGGTGAAAGAAAACCAGGCCAAAGGGGTCAGAAACGAGCAAACCGATGCAGTCAAAAGAAGCAAACGAAGGTCAAGGCTTTCCAAGACAGACGGTCGCGAACGCAAGTCGCGTGTCTTTTTTTTTTTTTTTTTTTGGCGTGTGTTTCCTTCCAACTCGCCGAGTCAAGATTGGACTGGCGCACCTTTCTTTTCCCCCGGATGAGGAAAAGAAAACCTGGAAAGCCTGTATTCCGTCCAACCAAATAAAACTGGATACGTCACAGGGGCCCCAAGACAGGATGGCCCCAACGCTGCACGACAGCAGGGGTTCGGGTTTTTATTTCCTATTTCGTGACGCCATCTTTTGTTCCCTGTCTCGCTCGTCAAACGAGTCTCATCTCCCACCGTTTCCATGCGTTTGGTTTGGATGGACGTGGGCCGTGCGTCTGGGGTCGAGAGCACGGAGTCGGGAGTCGCGCTGGCTGGAACAATGTTCTCCATATTTTGGTTCCTCCATCTGGGGTAATTAATGGCATTGTACGAAGTACGGAAGTACTCCATGTTCTACGGACATGGAACAAGGGTTGCTCTCACACACTCGGGCTCTCTCGTCTTACGCCTGCGTCTGCACTTGCATCTGCAACACATATGCAAGTCGGCATGCTTGCAAAGGGGAGACGGAGACGAGTCAGAGGACTGGCTGTGAGAGCCATTTGGACGTCAGATGCTTGCGCCGAGGTTCATCCTAGTTTGGTGCCTTTTGATGCACTTGCTATCTCACGTGTGCCTCCTGGCACCTTTCCCCGGAAATACGAATTCCTACGATGCAGTCCTCGAAAATGCTGATGCTTGCATGCAGGGGAGATCTGGGTTGGCCTCTCTTTGTGTGATCCTTTCTTGTCTCTTTCTGTCTCTTTTCTTCCCCTTTCTCCATTTCGTGTTGCTCGACAGCAATGTGACTGTCGTTTCCCCAGTGTCTGGGTCTGGTGTGTTCACTTTTGTTCACGTTCTGTCTGACCTGCGCCTCCAGCTCTTTGCACTGCGCCCACTTACCCCAAGTCTAGTCTCCTACACCAGGTTCTTCCCAACGTCGGGTCAGCAGTGCAGGTACGGACATCGTAGCCCGCCTTGGCGTGGCTTGAGCAGGCAACCTCGCAACCTAGCAAGATACGCCGTGGAATAAATAACGAAAAAAGAAATGAAGAATGGACACAGGCAGCATGTGACGGTTTCCGCACTGTCTTGCTGTTGCTTCCAAAGTTGGCCCCGTGACATCCTGTATCTATTGACTGAGATGAAGATGAAGAGGCTTTTTCCCATACCACGTCTTCACGTGTGACGGATCACAGATCTACATTCAATCAGGAGATGCTGACGAAGCCACACAGTGGGATGCCGCAGCTGTGCCTTTCCTTACCATTAAGGCTTTTCTCTGGCGGGATTTTGAGGAAGAGAGTGTACGACGGCAAAACCTCGGTTTGATATTCGCATTTATGGGTGGCCGTGATGAGGTCATGAAAATATCACTCATCTATTTACCCATCACAACGTATTACATTTTATTTAGAGTTCAGTGATTTGAATCCGATCACTTTGACACAGATAATAATTTTTTTTAAAAAAAAATAAAAAAAAAAATAAAAAAATAAAAAAAATAAAAACATACCCATATAATTAAACGTCGATTTAAGAAGTAGAAGATGCCACTTATTACACGTGCATCCTGAAATCAATTCTATCGATTCCCGTATTGAATGCCCTCTCAACGCGGCGAACGCACTACAAACCCATATTCAAACATGAAAATGAGCACCAAAATACACGACGAAGCCACCTCTGTCGAGTGCAGTCTGTCCCGGACGGAATATCCTAATGCGTCTTTTTGATACCTGTTCCTATCCACAATTTCAGCGAGAGAAACGACACCGCATCTCCACTTCGACCAAAGCATCGTGAACAGAGGAGGTCCATACACTAGCACAATGTAGAGAGTACATCACCGGCGTACATGATCCGCGTACGGCGACATGATGTGGACGACTGCTTGCAGGTTGCTGCAGTGGCAGAAGATGTGCACCGCTGGCGGACCGGTGTGTGTCCTCCGGCTTTGTCCTCTTCACGGCCAGACGAAAGTGTAAGCCATCGGACGTTAACAGCAACACAAAATAAAAAATGTACTGTAGAAAGGCTCTAGAGGCTCTAGAAGTGAACGGCAAGTTCCATTGGAGCTGGCATTCCAAGGCTACACGTTTATTTTTTCACCAGATGCAGCCTCTACGGAGCTGTTGGTCCTCAGGGCCTAGATACACCATTCGTATTACGAGGATGGTAGGTGACTCGCCAGGCGGCAACAGAACGGACGAAACAGACCAGATGCTGTCCTTGCCGCCGCATCAATACGGGCTCGGCAGAGCTGACCAATCGAGTGTCGTGAAACGACATACCACACCTTTTCACGTTCTCGAAGTGCCGAAAACCCAATGCTGGTCTCGCCCTCGCTAGGCTTGGGTGGCGATTCTGTCAACATTTTTTGACAAGGAAAAAGAAAAAAAGAGAGAAAAAAACCCTGGCATCCGACTGTATCCAAACGAATCAGAGTATGCATATCTTGTTTCCTGGTTTTTGCTTTTGCCATTGCCCTGCTGCCATGCTCAGTATTCCTTGCATCTACAAGTGGAAGGTCATCAAATCGCATCGCCAGTTGGCCCTTGATGGACCCCCATACAGCCCATGACAGAGTACTTCTCTGCATCGTATACATTCACACACTCTGCCTGGCGTCCAGCGTCTTAGCCTCGGCCAGTTGCCCCTGTTTATTCTATTTTGTCGAGCCACGTCACAATCTGTTTACAAAGTATTTGTTTTCCACTGTTATATCGTCTTCTCGTGCGACAGACTGCGGATCCAATTCCGAATCCGTGCAGCTCCCATTTCGTTCCGCAAGTGTCTCGATTCTGTATCCCTCGACTCAGGTATGGAAAAGAAGAGCGCAACGCATGATATACAGTCATTTGGGTACATCGAATAGAGAGTGCGGCGTAGGTTCGTTTGCTCATTGCGGCTTAGTTGTTTCTTAGGTCGAGCGAGAGACCCTCAATGCCAGCCGAGTTTAGTTTAGGAAAGGGACCAACACAAAATCGGGACGAGTACGGAGTAGTGAAACGAAAATAGACTGTCACTTGGATATGGCGGCGAAAATGGAAAATATCGTCTTTGGAGGACGTGGAGGCGACTCGTGGAGACTATGGAGTCAATGGGGACGCAACCCCAACAAGACCAGATCTACATCCGCAGCCTGGCAAACTTGCGTGTTCTGCGGCATGTCGTCCAGTGAAGTCGTTTTCTCTTTTTCCTCTTCCAGGCCGATCATAACTGGGGGCTTTCATTGTCAATGTCTCAAGCTCCGTGAACGGCTTCATCCTCGCCACAAATGAGGCACTGCCAGTGTCCGGCGAGGAACGACGCATGACATCGGAGTTGCTCTTCTTGACGATAGAGGAGGGAACGAAGGACGGCAGATGGTTCGGGTACCACTGGAGGAGAGGTCGTTTAGGAGAACAGAAGGTCCATTTACCTCCTTCCAGTCGTCACGTCCGAGGAAGTTTCAGTGGTCAAGTCACGTTGAGGTCGTGCGCTGGAATGCCGTACCTGCAGCCTGTCACAGCCGACGTTGAGACTCTAATCACGCATTCGTCGCCGGTACGGCAGTTGATTCGTGGAAGACCGAACCCGAGCAACGGCGGACTGCCAATCGTTCTAGAGTCCAACAACTGTAAGCCGAGATGCAACAGGATCGTGCATGCCGTCCTTGGCTGCCATGTGTGGTGAGATCCATGCTGTGGCCGGACTGCCGATGCAAGCCTCGTGGAGATGTGAGAGCGGGCAAGGCATACAGAATGAAGGGGAGAATCGATGTAACTTTAATTGTAGTGGTAATGTTTTTTTATGTGCTTTTTTGGTAAAAAAAAAGAAAGAAAGAAAGAAAAAAAACCATTCAGAGTCACCACATGGCAGGCCAAGTTTTGTACCTGCCCAGTAAAATCCGCTGCTGTACTTTGATAAAAAACAGGCAGTCAGATGAAACTACATGAGAACCATATTGTGATTGGAGATGTGAGATTTTGTGAGGAAAAACGCACGGCTCCTGGTGTCGTATATTGTGCGGCTGCTAATGTCGCCGGGCTGCATTTGGTGGCCGAATGGCGCGGAGCGAGGCAGGCGCGATCCTGCCGTTTTTGGCGCTTGTGCAGCCTCGCGAACATTCTCAAAACATCACAACTCCACTCTGACGGCATCGACAACGCTATAGCTGACAGCAGCCTCAAAAAGCACACATATCGTGCGTCAGAGACGACGAATGGCCGCAAACTGGCACGCCCCGGGTCCGGTCTCTGATAGGACGGCCACAGAGGCGACGGACGGCGATCTGGCTGGCCCAAACGGCCCCGCGCCCCCAGCCTCGCCTCGAGGTCAACTGCCGGCACCTCCTCGTCCGGAAGCTCAGGCGATGCATCGTCTGCTGACAGTCATCCTGACGACGTCGCCGACACCATCCGCTCCGTCTACAGACCTCGTTGCCGCCGTCCTGGCATCGTTCCGCGCACACTGCCCGGCGCTGCTGGCGTGTCCCGTGATTGTCGTGTTTGACACGTACGACCACATCGGACCGCAGCTGCGCCTCAAAAAGGGATGTGTCACGCCCGTCGAGGCTTCCCACTACGATGCCTACAAGGAGAATGTCAAGCAGCTGGTCGTGCGCACGTGGGGCGGCCCAGACGTGGGCCAGGACGGGGGTCAGGACGGGGGTCAGGACGTGGTAGTCGAGACCGGCCAGGCCGAGTACGGCTCGCCCATGATTGCCGACAATGCCGTGCCGTTCACGATGACGCGCACGGCGGGCGGGTGCATCGCGTTCGTGGAGCCGACGCAGCGCCTCGGCTTTGGCCTGGCCGTGCGCACGGCCGTCCGCGCGGCCACGACGCCCTACGTCTGGGTGCAGCAGCACGACTGGACGCTGGCGGCGGACATTCCGGTGGCAGCGATGCTGGACGCGATGCGGACGGCCGAGCAGGCCGTGGGTGAAGATGGCGGGGGGCGGGTGAACAGCGCGGGCGACGACGCGACGCCGGCCATGGCACGGCTGGCGACGAGCGAGGACGATGGCACGCCGGGCACCTCGAGCACGCCGGGCACGCCGGACACGCCGGACACAGCCGCAGACGCCCTCCCAGCGCACACATCCGCTCTAGATCCGTCACGGCCCGTCGCCATCCGCTACATTTGTCTTCCCTCTGTGCGGATGCTGCGGTATGCCACCTCCGCTCACGCCGTGGGCTTCCCGGCGCTGCGCGCACTGACGGCCGCCTTGAAGCGGGAGGTGCCGGTGTCGTCGCGGCCAGGCGGGTCCTCCTCTCTTGTTGGGGACAACACGACAGACGGCACAACGCTCCCCCTCACCCCCCTCTTCTTCTGGCACGACAAGACCCACATCGCCGCCCGCGACCACTACCTCCGCCGCGTCTTCGCCTCGCGCCTCGCCCTCGGCCGCGGCGACTTCATCGAAGACCACATTGGCCAGCGCGCGCGCGCCCAGATGAAGCGCGACCCGGCCGCCTGGCATCGCTGGGCCTGCTGGCTCTACTACCCGGACAACGGCAACCGGCTGTGCCTGCGCCATCTGCAGGGCCGCACGTGGCGCGGCGAGCAGCAGGAGCAGGCCATCCGGGACGCGTACGTGCTGCGCAACCGGTCGGCCGCGTCGGCCGCCGCAGCTGCCGCCATGGCCGCGGCGGCGACGAAAGCGAGGCGAGAGGACGGAACGACGGATGACGTGACAGGGGGGGCTGACCACGGCTGGCATGCCATGCCGTTTGGATCAGACGAGGAGGCAGCGGAAGGTTGAGGGAGTTTGTCACCGCGTCGGACCTTTTTTTTTTTTTTTTTTCTTTTTCTTTCATTTTCTTTTTTGGATACCTTCTGGGCCTTTTTCTTTTGATTTCCCCTTCTCCATCCACCATAGACGTTACGATACCCAAGACCGTCTACCGTTTGTTTTCATTGTATTTTCGTTGCTCACTCCGTCTCTCAGCTGTCATTCGGCAGCCATCGCGATACTACGCTAACCACCACTCATGCAGCACAACCATCCACGATTCTGCGCAAATGTGCTCAGTGACAGGCCTAGCCGCCAATCCGATCCACTTCTGGACGTCAAACCAAAGTCACAGCGTGCGGCCGTCACAGCGAGCGGCTGGCCAATGTTGCCGTCGATGAAAAATGCTGAATAAACATGCTCATCAGAATGGGCTCGGCCCGCTGCGCGCAGGCAATCGACTCGATGCTGAGACTCCGCTGCGAAGTCTACAAAAGGGCCGTGTTTGTGTTGCCGTCGCACAGCCATGTCTGGCAGAGGTACACATGCTCTCTAGACAAGCCCGCCAAAAGAATCAATGGCTGTCAAGGACACTACCACAGTCACGACCATGGTCGTTGGCACGCCCGACAATGCCGACGTCGCCAACACCGAAAGCAGCCCTTCTCCCCGCCTCAGCCTCGAACAGCAAAACGAAAAGGAAGTCATCACCAACCCGGATGCCATCACCGCCTCGGCCCAGCGCGGCGTGCAAAAGGCCGAGGCCGCGGCGCTCGTGTGGTCCAAGACCACGGCCTACGGCGTCTACGTCTGGGTTTGGCTGCTGTACTTTGTCGTCGCGCTGCAGTCGTCCATCAGCAACAACATCGTCTACTACGCCTACGCCGACTTTGCCTCCGCGCCGCAGATCGCACAGGCCTACATCCTGAGCGCCGTCGTGTCCGGCGTGATGCAGCTGCCCATCGCCAAGACCCTGAACCTCTGGGGCCGCGCCGAGGGCTTCCTGGCCTGCGTCGCCCTCTACACGCTGGGCCTCGTGCTGATGGCCGTGTGCAACGGCCCGGCCAGCTACGCCGCCGGCTACACCATCTACCAGGTGGGCTACACGTCCACCGGCTTCGTGCTGGGCGTCTTTGTGGCCGACACCGTCGGCCTGCAGAACCGCGCCTTTGCGTACGCCCTGACGGGCGCGCCGACGCTGTGCACGGCCTTTGTCGGGCCCCTGGCGGCCAACGCCTTCGTCACGTCGCCCGTGACGAGCTGGCGCTGGGCGTACGGCAGCTTCGCCGTCATCGTGCCGGCGACGTGCGCGCCGCTGGCCGTGGTGCTCAAGGTGTTCCAGCGGCGCGCCGAGGCGTGCGGCCTGTTCCCGCGGCGGGCGGCCTCGGGGCGGACGGCGTGGGCGTCCACCGTGCACTACCTCGTGGCCTTTGACCTGGTGGGCGCGCTGCTGCTGATGGCCGCCTTTGTGCTCGTGCTGCTGCCCTTCAGCCTGCAGTCCAACGGCGTCACGTCGCAGTACCGCTCGCCCACGTTCATCGGCATGCTGGTCGTCGGCGTGCTGCTGTTCCCGGCCTTTGCCGCCTGGGAGCGCCTCGGCGTGCCGCGCACGACGGGCGGCGCGCCCTTTGTGCAGTGGGCGCTGCTGCGCAGCCGCACCGTGCTGGGCGCCTGCGTCGTGGCCGCCGTGCTCTTCTTCAACTTTTTTACGTGGGACCAGTACTTTTACTACTACATCCAGGTCGTCTACGACCTCGACATCACGCGCACCGGCTACCTCGCCCAGGCCAACGGCGTCGCCACCACGCTCTGGTCCGTCGTCTTTGGCGTCTGGATCCGCCGCACCCGCCACTTCAAGCACGCCTGCCTCTGGTTCGGCGCGCCCCTCGTCGTCCTCGGCGCCGGCCTCATGGTGCACTTCCGCGGGTCCGCCGCGCCCCTCGCCTACCTCGTCATGTGCCAGGTGTTTCTGGCCGTCGGCACCGGCACGCTGATCTTGGGCGACGACATGGCCGTCATGGCCGCCGCCGACCGCGAGGGCGTGCCCATCGTGCTGGCGCTGCTCGGCCTCTGCTCTAGCCTCGGCGGCGCCCTCGGCAACGCCGTCGCCGCCGCCGTCTACCAGGGCACCTTCCCGCAGGCCCTGCAGCGCGCGCTGCCGGACCTGCCCCCGGACGACGTCCAGGCCCTCTTCCTGGGCGGCTCGACGGCGCAGGTGGCCTTCCCCGTGGGCTCGGCGACGCGCACCGGCATCGACGCCGCCTGGGCGACGAGCCAAAAGTACGAGTGCATCACGGCGGCCGCCATTGCCGTGC
The DNA here is from genome assembly GCA_021398005.1 of Sporothrix luriei. Lineage (NCBI taxonomy): Eukaryota > Fungi > Ascomycota > Sordariomycetes > Ophiostomatales > Ophiostomataceae > Sporothrix > Sporothrix luriei. Next base: position 229,173 of record WNLO01000028.1, on the reverse strand, counting down.
TCTTCTTTCCGGCGATTGCCGCGTGGAAGGACTACAGCGTCGACCGCAAGCAAGTCAAGGGGAACGTCTTGTAAGAGGGGTGGGGCGTGGGCCGCGACGACACATGTGTTTGCATGCTTGCTTGAGCTGTCCAGGGAAGACAACATAAATTAAAATAGTAAATAGTGAATGGACTAGATACACTCCACCTCGTACGTAGACTACGCCTTGACGCTCTCGGCCGGCCCCTTGGCGTCCTCCTCGTCCATGCCCTGCCCGGCCACCGCGTGCGCTTCGAGCACGTGCTGCGGAATGACCACGTCGTCCTCGCCGGTAAAGTACTGCGTCTCGGTCACGTGGAAGAGGGCCAGGTACAGAAACACAAGCACGCCCGCCGTGTAAAAGGCAAACAGGACGGCGGCCATGTGGAGGAACGAGACGCCGGCCGAGTCGATGCCGAAGACGACGGCCTCGCCGGCGGCCAGGACGCTGCGGTAGACGCCGGCGTAGTTGGCGGCCTTGCGCGGGCTGTTGGTCATGCACGACAGGAAATACAGGATGATGTACTGGAAGAGCACGGACGCGACCCACGTCAGCGTAAACAAGAAAAAGTCGGCGGCAAACCCGGCGTCGGTCCAGTCCACGAGCGCGTCCGCCGGCGTCGGCGTGCCGCGGTCGTAGTGGCGCACCTCGACCATCTGCCAGACCCAGGCGGCGACCAGGGGCGTGCCCACGAGGCCCAGGCCGACCAGGGCGCGCGTGCGGCGCTTCCAGGCGGCGTGGTCCAGGACCAGGCGCAGGCCGTAGGCGGCGGGGATCTGCAGGACGACGGCGACAAAGGACAGCAGCGTGCGCGTGCGCAGGTTGTTGCGGAACGCGTTGGCGGAGCCGCCGTAGACCAGGAAGCACTCGGACGGCAGAAAGGCCGGCAGCATCAGCAGTAGGTCCCAGTTCTGCACGGCGTCCCAGCTGGCGCGCAGCTCCTCCCCGACGCTGCGGCCCTGCGCAGCCGCCACGGACGTGGTCGCCACGGCCGTGCCGTCCTCCCGCGTGACGCGCGACGGCGGCCGCAAGAAAAAGGCCAGGCACGCGCCCACGCCCATAAATGCCAGCACGACAATGTAGACGGCCGTGGGCACGCCGTCGGCGGACGCGCGGTTGCGGTTGATCATCAGGTCAATGAACCCCGCGACGGCCGCGCCCAGCGCCTGCAGGTTCTGCGACATGGTGATGAAGGACCCGCGCTCGTCTTCCTCCGAGTACGTCATGGCAATCGTGCCCATGACCACAAAGATGAGGCCGGCCGAGATGCCAATGAGCACGCCGCCCACAATGGGAAACCAGGTCTGGCCGGTGGCGTCAAAGTACCAGAGGCCGGCCACGTAGACGGCGTAGCCCAGCACGCCGAGCGCCGCCGTCCAGGACGGGCCCACCAGGTTGAGGACGGTGCCCGACAGCAGCGACGCGACAAACCAGGTGGCACACAGCGTGGCGTTGACGACCTCGACGGTGTGGGCCGAGTTGGCGTGGAGTCCGCCGGCGCCGAGCGAGGTCAAGGACTGGTAGAGGCCGGCGGTGAGGCCGACGATGACGCCCATGAGGACGTTTTGCCAGAACGGGGAGTGGAGGCGGAGAGGGGGGGGAAATGGTAGTTTGACTGCCATGGTGAGTTATGTGCGAAGAAGCTGCTGGTGAAAAGTAGGGAGGGCGACGAATGATTGAGACTCTGAGTGACAGACAGAGTAAAGAATGGAGAGAGGAAGACAGACAAATCAGGAGAGAATGGAGAGACGTTGGCAAAGATGATCACAGCGTCTTGAGATAACGCGAGGGAGTATATAAAGAGGCACAACGTCGACAGCCGATCTGTCTCGGTGTGCTGCGGTGAGTAGACGCATATAGCCGTCTTGATCCCCGTCAAAACACCCACAACCTAGCCCTCGCGCCATATCAGCGTCAACAAAAGATGATATCAAGCCAGCCGACAACACCAGCGCCAACACCGACACCAGCGTCAACATCAATGTTGATATGAACAACACGCCGGGTGGATCCCTGGGAACGGACCCTTGTCTGTCCTGCTGGATCGTGTGTCCTCCACAATCTCCACAATCTCCGCAAACGCGGGGAAAGCAGGCTGGTCAACAGGATATGCAGGCCACAAGATGATCTCGCGTGGTGCTGGCGTCTCGCTTGGGCAGCCTACACTCTTTTCTTTGGCCCTTGCATACGGCCGTGGACAGCAGCCGAGCACATACATGCGTATAAGTGAAAAGCAGGCGGTGCCTCGTCGTCGTGTTGTGGTGCCGCTAGCGTGGACGGCGTTGAGCGGGCGTCGTTGGCCACGCACGAGCTAAACACCGTAGACCCCATTCCTCACAAGCTAACTATCCCCAACTAGGTGAGCATGTCGTTTGGCTCTGCGCTCGCCGTTGTTGTCGTCGTTGCTGCAGCCTCTGCGTCGTCTGCCTGGTTGGCCTGGATCAGAGCGGCAAAGATCTCTTCAAAGCCGACGCCGGCAAAGTCCCAGTCGAGGATGCTGTCGTCGTCCGTGGTGGCGGCGGCGGCGGCGCTGCTGCTGCTGCCGGGGTCCACCACCGTATTGGATGCCGTCGACGCTGTGGCCAGTGACGGCACCGGCAGCATTTGGCCCGGCGACAGTGGCGGCAAGGACCAGTTGGCGTCGAAGGGGGCAGTCATGTTGACGTCGGTCGAGGTCGAGGTCGAGGGCCGTGGTGTGTTTGTAGTTGCGTCGACGGCAGCCGTAGTGGCTTCTTCCGGAAACGGCGAAAACAGCGACATGTCTCTGAGTTTTTGCTTGAGAGCCGCAGCCGTCTCGGCCGCATCGGCCTCTGGCGTCGTATGGGTCACCCACTGCTGCTGCAGCCTGTCGACTACGGCCTGGGAGATGGCCTCGAGAGCGGCCGCGTGGTGTGCAATGGCCGGCCACCGTCGCGCGACCTTCCACAGGATGCCGGGGAAGGTCTTGAGATGGCGCGTCAAGATGGGCACGTCTTCTTTTTTGATGACGTCCACAGACACGCGCGTCGTTGCTGTTTGTGCCCTCGCGGCACCCTCTGCGCCCTCTGCGCCCTCTGCGCACTCTGCACCCGCTGGCTCGCTCGCCAAAACAACCGCACACAGACAAATGGCGGCTTCCACCACACAGTGCGCCGCATGCCAGATGTAAAACAGCTTCCCCAGCCGCGCAATCACGTCAAAGGCGCGCAGCACCGCCACAGACGCGGCCAGGCACTCGCTCTGCAGCGCGGGCGCCGGGCACGGCCGCCGCGGCGACGGTCGACTGAGGCGCAGCCGCTGCATGTGGAACAAAATGTCGGCAAACTCCAGCGTCTCGGCGAGGGCCACGCTCTGGCGGGTGGCCTGGTGCCAGGCGGAGAGGCGGGCGCGGATGTCGGCGTGCCAGGTGTCCAGGTCGTCGTCGTCTGGTGAAGACGACCCCCCCGAATAGTAGAGCCTCGCCAAAATCTCGCCCTCCATCTGGCGGAGGGCCCAAACGTGTGCCGTAGGCGATGTCGCGCCCAGCGCAGGCATCTTGGCCGTAAACGCGGCCCCCACCATGCTCCCTGGCCGGCCGCGCGTGCTGTTGGCCGCCAGGTCGAGCGACAGCGAGTGCCAAAAGAGGCGCCGGCGGACATCGAGCTGCGCCGGGGACAGCGCCTGCGAGCGGTCCCCGCGCGGCAGCTCATGGTGCAGGCCCAGCTGCACGCACAGCCGCAGCGCCGCCGCGGTGCACCGCACGCAGTCGATGGCCTTGGGGTTGAGAAAGCCGTAGTGGGCCAGCAGCTGGAGGGCCTGGACGCGCTGCCAGGGTTGTGTCGCCGCCGCCGCCGCCGCCGCCGTTGTCGCCGCCGTCGTCGTCATTGCGCTCGCGTCTCGGTCCAGCGCGTCCAGATGCGCGACTGCCGTGGCCCAGAAGCCGGCGGCGGCGGTGGCGGCCCGGCCGGCGTCGCGGTACATGAGCGTCGTGGTGCTGATGGCCAGCGTGATGTGGACGCAAAAGACGTCAAAGTCGGTGGCCGCGCCCCTGCCCCTGGCCGGGGTTTTGTCGTAGACGCGGTCAAAGGCCTGCAGCAGGTCCTGCTCGTCGACGGCCGGATACTGCGGCCGGTAGATTTCACAGTAGTGCTTGAGCATGATGACGGCGACGTGGCGGGGGATCGAGGAGATGGGGACGGCAGACGACGTCGACGCCGGCGATGGCGATGGCGACATCAATGGCGTCGCTGCCGCTTCTGTTGCCGCCGCCGTGGCCGCTGCCGCCGGTCCCCTCGTCTCGTCCCAGGCGGCCGACTTGTGTAGGTGCGGTGCGGGCGAGCCGACAAAAAAGACGCTGGACGTGAGGGGAAGCAGAGACACGGAAGCGGTGCTTGTGACCGGCGAGACGGGTGAGCTTGTCGCCGTCGCCAGTCGAGTCGTCATTCCGTCCACCAGATCCTTGGCCTGGGCAGCGTGGTCGGTTGTCTGGTCACCAGGCAAGGACACTTCTTGGTCCCGCTTCTTGTCCTGCAGCTCCTTTTCCAGCCGCTCGACCTCTTCCTCGAGGTGCGAGATGACGCTGCGCGGCTTCTCCACGCCATGGATCGAGTCGAAGCCGACACAGGGGGCAGAGGCAGAGACGCAGGCACCGCAGGCGGGGAAGTTGAAGTCGCACTATGTGAGTAAGCAAAGTGGGCGAAGGAAGGAACACAAGTGAGAGAAGCAGGTGAGGAGGAAAGAGCGAGTGAACAAAGCGAGCGAGGAAAGAACATGGTGGGTTAAGCGAGCGAGGAGGAAAGAACGACGAACGACAATAATGAACGAAGAAGGAACGACGTGACAACAACAGGAAGGACCTACCCGAATCTTCCTCTTGCGACAGCGCGTGCAGGCTTTGCTCTGGCGGCGACGACGGGCACGTTCGGGCGCTGACATAGCTGGGTAAAGGTGAGGAGCGAAAGTCAATATACAAGTGATTTGTTTAACAAGTGGCGGAGTGAAGCAGAGTAGGAAGGACAAGAGGGCCAGATGGAGTGGAAGCAGGATGACACGCACGAAAACGCAATTACAACGCTAGTTGACAGGTGCTAGTGGGCGTGTTAGTGGGTGTGTCAGTGGGCGTGTCAGTGGGTGTGTTAGTGGACGGTGTTTGCGGTGCATTTGTAATTCGAACAAATCCCAACACACATCGACACAGGTTTCTGGCTTATATCTTGCCGTCAATGTGCTGTAAATATGATGGTATGCCCGTAGGCAATTAACAATAATATATACATGTACAGTTGTGTGTCAGCTGTATCTGTCGTCTCTTTTACATGCCCACGTTCCTCCCTTTCTTTCCATCATAACCAGTCCAGCAACGAACTGCCCAACATCGCAGCCACGACGCTGCCAACGACGACATACACCCGCCTCCTTGACACGGAGACGGTTGGCGTCGAGTCCGATGTCGCTGCAGCCGGGCTGGGCGTCGCACCCGCATCTGACGACGACGAGGTCGTGCCCGGCTTTGGTGTGGCGGCCGACGTGGCCGTCCTCGCGGGCGCTGTCGCTGCTGCCGTCGAGGCCGTCGCCGACGCAGAGGCCGACGCGCCCGACGACAACTCGAGGCTGTTGGCGGACGCGCAGACGCCAGTCAGTGTGGAGAGGGACGCGGCCGAGGCGAGGGCGGCCGGGGTTGAGCCGCAGTTGGCGTACTGGGCCATCCAGACGATGTTGTCGGACTGGTCAATCACAACTGGGCAACAAGTTAGTACAAGCCAGCAGCATCAGACCAATTCGACTTGGGGCACATTGCACAACTCACCATAGGCGGACCGCAAAAAGGTATCGCCAAGCAGCACAAAGTCGGTGCTGGCCTGCAGCCCCAGCATGCAGGTGCTGCCCGACTGCCGGATCAGCTCGCTGTAGGGCACGCGCACCGTGGTGCCGCCAAACGTGAAGTCGAGGCTGCCGCCCCGCGTGGCCGCCAGCCGGCAGTCGACCGCGAAGAAGCCGTCGCTGTTGGCCGCCGCGGCGCCAAAGTCGGCGGCGATGGCGTTGGCCAGGTCGGCGGGGAGCAGCGTCAGGGTCGACCCGCTGTCGAGGAAGACCTGCAGCTTGCTGTTGGGATACGTCTTCGGCGTGGCGCCCGTGCCCGCCGGCGTCAGCCCCAGCGACGTCATGTTGACCCAGTACCGCGGCACGCCGTCCGGCGAGAACTTGGCCGGCGTAATGGGCAGCCGCTCCAGCGACCCCGCAAACTTGCTCGTGTCCACGCCGCCAAAGACAATCACGCCCTCCTGGTCCGCCTTGCTGCCGAGGGCCAGCGAAAAGGCCTTGACGCGCGTGACGTTCTGCATGGCCAGCTCGTCGACAAAGTTGGGGTACCGCGTGGTCAGGCCCAGGCCGTAGCCGATCCCCAGGATCCCCGAAAACTCGTCCTGCGTCGCCGTCGCCACGCCAAACTGCACCTGCGAGAGCACCGACGACGTGCCCGGCAGCGAAATGTCGTCCGTCACGTACGTGATGTTGGCCGTCCCGATGCCGTACCGCAGCTGCTTGCCCACGTCCAGGGACGTAAACGTCGACGACGCCGCCGGCTCAAAGCGGCCCACGGCCTGGCAAAAGTTGGCGTCGCCCGACGACAGCCCGCCCGCCGCGCTGCACGTCGGGTTCACCCACAGCTCAAACGAGCCCGTGTCCAGCTGCACGTACTGCGCCTGCGGCGGCGTGCCAAACTCGAGCTTGGCGTAGTACGCCACGTCGGACCGGTTGGCCAGCGAGAGCTCGACGGCGCGCTTCGTGAAGTGCTGTGCGTTGTTGGAGTGCACGATTTGGAAGTGGATGCAGCCGTCCTGCATGTCGACCGTCGATGCGGTGGCCGCGACCGCCGCCGAGACGGTCGACACCGGCACGGGTGCACTGCCACTCGCACCCCCACTCACAACCGACGGATCAACGACGGCGGCCGAGGCCGTTGACGCCAACGACACGCCCAACAGCAGACACGATCGTAACGCCATGGTGGATATAAAAGACTGGAAGTCCACAAGACGGGACGAAGAAACCAAAAGGCGGGGAAAGAAACTGTGCTGGCTATCTCGGCTGCATGGGAAACGACAAGAGATCGAAAACGATAAATAAGACGGATATGGCGAAATCGAAAAGAAAGATGTCGCTGTGTCGAAGGCGCTCGCTAAAGTCAAAAGTCAAAGTAGAACAAGAGGAAAGACGCTGACGTGACGCTAATAAGTCGAACAGAACGAATGGAACAGCCTGCGGGCGAGGATAATCAGAGAAAACACGGCGTATAGTGGACAGAACGACTCGATGCCAGATCGTTCGGGGTTCGATTATGTCGTGACTGTGTCGTCGGGTCGGTGATGTGGCGACTGGTCGTAGAACGAATTACAAAACAGAAACAAATAAGTAATACAACGAGAAGTGAACAAGGAAGGACTGAGACGACGAGATGGCGGCAAACAAACGACGACCAGCGAGGAGGATGGAAAGAAACGACGAATAAGTAAACAAAAACGTACTCTCGTCGAGGAAGTACAAGGAAAAAAAGGAGGAGGGGTGGCGAGATAAAAAAGAAAACCAACAAAAAGGAAAAGGATAGAGGAAAGGGAAGAAGAAAAAAACAAAGAATGAAGCAAAAGAAGAGAGACACGAGACAAAGACACGAGAAACACACACAAAAAACGAGTGAGAAACAGAGAAAGAGAGAGCAACGAGACAAAACAAGAGCAGGCCAAAAAGCCAGGGTCCCCATTGCGAGACACGAGAGCCCGACAGGGGCAGGGTCTGGCCAAGCCAGCACGAGTCCCGTTGCAGCAAAAGGCGGCCAAGCAGCCAAGCAGCCAAGAAGGAGAAGGATGACGCCGCAAAAAGAGCAGGACGGAATTCGAAACGCCATGCAAAAAGGAGCCCTCCAATCCCCATGGCGCAGAGAGCCGGCAAGGGGACAGACGCCTCTGCCCGCAAAAGAGACGACCCGCATGCTGGGCGGCAGCGGATGTGTGTGGGGATTGCACCTGCGTCTGGGCGTTTGGCGTTTGCGCCTGCAGGGAAAACCACAACATTACAGGTGAGGCGGAGGGCCAGGCTGAACGCACAATGACCTCCAATCAATTCGGGCTCTCCTCCCAATGTGTTCTTTTTTAGAACGGGAGCTGTGGCTGCGTGCAACCAATGCTGTTTGACAAACGCCATCTGGTCATCTTGGCTCGGGTTTTCTTTTCTTTTTTTTGTTTTGCCCGTCTTGGTTTCTTCATGGTTCCTTGCGGACGTTTTCTACGTCTTTGTTTTGTTTTACTTTGGCGATGCCAAGGTCAGACGAGAGAAGGAAGGAGAAAGCAAGGACAACGAAGAAAGAAGTAGACAAGAAGAATGAAAAAGGGAAAAGAAAAAGAAGCAGCCAAGAACGAAGACAGCGGATGAGACCTGTGTTCAGCAGAGAAAACAAACAGAAGAATACAGGAAACAAAGGAGTCGTCTGAAATCGCTTTGTTTGTCACCCTCACCATCGCTTCCCATCTCAGAACGGCCCTTCATTTTGTGCCATCCGACGTTAAAGTTCGATCTTATCTCTTTGAGAATGGAAATGCATAACGTCCAGCGGGTGTTAATTGCAGGAAGGGGCGACGCGGGTATTCAGACGGGTTCAGCCGCCGTTCTTGCCTTATTGCAGACACCATGCATCGCAAGGCTAAATTGAAAGGGATGCAATTCCTATCAATGATAAACTAAGATTGCGAATCTTTCAATCATCCTTCAAGGAAGATACTACGGTAGAGAGAGCGGACAATAGAAAGTGAATAGAGTGCTATGGTGGGCCTGGGTGTCAACAGTGTCGCCCCACATGCCCCTTGGCTGAAACGGCCTCCTAAAAAAGCGCTGGACAGGGGACGTCCCGAAGTGAATCAATCGCCTATATGTAGAGAGGGAGCACGCTTAAATGGCCAACTCCGTACGGGGAAGCCTTCAACGGAACACTGCGACAGCGCCAAACAGAGGGCCTTGGCGCAGATCAAACATGGCGTCTCCTTCCGACCATCTCCTCAAAAGTAGTAAGACGACGATGCTGAAGACAATATATGTGTTCTGCCAATTCGTAGTGGACAACGTATAAAGTCTTGCAGGCCTTTTCTTCTCCCAAGAACATTGGCGTCTCACTGGCGGTCGTCGGGTTGCACGTCGCCGGCGCTGACTGCGTTCTGGACCTCCTGGCCGCGTCCGTCCGTTCGGAAGCGGTGTCTTCCCGATGTATTAATATCTGCGACCGCCCTCCGCGTCAAATGCGTCAAAACAGCTCAAAAAGCTTGGTGTCTTGGTGTCTTGGTGCTCTTGGTGCTCTTGGTGCTCCTGGGTCTCTTGGACAAGTCCTGGGACTGTTTTGTCTATTGTGATGTCCGTCTTGGTGGTCTCTTGGCCGTTGCCTCTTGGCCCAGCCTCTGGCTGCCAACGACTCTCATATCTTCTGCCAAGTATGCAGGAATGACGACGCTCCCTAATGTCGTTCTTTTTTTTTCGTGATAATGCAGTTCAAGAACTGTCTTGACTCGTATGCGGCCAGAAATAGCACATACGGGACTAGATGAGAACGAAGTAGTGTCGGTGAAACAGCTGTCAGCGTCACAGTGAATAATTATTCAGCCTTGTCTGTTTATATTGACATTGAAATCGTTGGGTGGGAAGCACCTTCGAACCTCACAATTAAAATGACACAAGCAATATTGACGTATTTGGTTTCTTTACACACTCAGATATTGTTTGCTCGCAGCGGCCATCCGTCTGTCGATTCCGGACCCGTGACAGCAAGTGCCTCCCAGCGGACGAGGAGACGGTCATCGTCGCTGCGACCGTGGTTCGTGTCTTGTTTTTGTTTTGGGGGCCTGGTGATCTACTTTGTAAAGCGTTTGTCCACTCGTCGCAATGCGCATCATGTCTATGCGGGTCGTCAGTCGTTGGTCTGGGCGCTAGAAATGACGGACAGCCTCCGCAATTAAGCTCCTACAACAATAGGAGGCTCAATAAGAAATTCCCGAATTGCATGAACTACTTGACCCAGAGACGGACATGGAGGAGGGTGGTCAACGATAAAGGCTGAGAGCTGTCGGCAAACCAATTGGCCGTGAAAGTTGGTTGCAACCAACGCGGCAGAGAGATGTGTTACTAAGAGGAGTTACTCAATGTGAATCGACTGTAAGAATGATCAAATCTGATTCGACTTATGAGAGAGAACTATACTTGTAACCGAAATGTTGAACTGACATTCTTATGCATGAACGTAAATAGTCGAAGAGTGACAGTGAGATACGTCGAGATGGTAATTACGTGTATTTGGAAAGAGAGCTACATGGTGTGGTTTCTGAAATATGTACCCTCATAAGCCGGCTGCTGGTATACACTAGCAAGTTACCGCCCGTATAGCTCAGTGGTAGAGCGTATCACTTGTATTGCCGACTAGCGCGGCAGTCATTGTGCGAGATGCTAAGGTCCATGGTTCAATCCCATGTGCGGGCAATCTTTTTGCGTTGTGATGATTTATTTTTTTGTCGACATTTTCTATTTTGTCATCGCACTCCTTTGTCATTTCAGTTCGCTCCTTTACTCTGCATTAATTTGAATCACATTTATCATCGTTCATCGGCCATCATTCACGTTCGTTACCCATCACTCGTAATCGTCAGTCGCTCAGCAAAGTACAACTCAAGACATGCAAACGCACATCGGCAACATTTACGCGTCTTTCACCTCGCCCACAGCCTGCTCCGTCGCGTACGTTTTGGCGGCCCATGCCGCAAAGCCCTCCTGCAGGCTCTTGCCAAAGCCAGCGTGGTACCGCTCGGCACTGTCGAGGTACAGGACCCGGCCGTTGCGCCAGTGGACCCAGCGGTGGGCCGCCACGCCCTCGGGCGCCCGCAGCAGGCCGCTCGCCAGATCCACGGTCAGGCTGTCGCCGCGGCGGCGGTCACGGAACAAGACCGTCGCGCCGCAGACGCGGCAGAAGGCACGCAGGCCCTTGTCCGACGACTTGTACGTCGTGAGCGTGCCCGTTTCAAAGTCTTGCGGGACCGGCGGCGAGATGCTGGCGATGGGCAGACCGACCCAGCCAATGACGTGGCTGCCGTCGACCAGGCGGCAGTCGTCACAGGCATCGAGCGTGCCGATCCAGCGGTCCGGGAACTCGGAGGACAGCGGAAACGCGCCGGCTTGGGCAATCTCGGCGAGGTTGGGCGTGTCGGCCGGCCGGGCAATGGTGAAAGAGGCGCCGCCGCAGTGGCAGGCCGCCCGCAGCACCTCTCGGCCGTCGGCGTCGTACTCGGGTGCCTGGGGCTCGTAGGGATCGGCCGCGGCCGGTGGGTAAAAGGCATCGCCCGGCTGCGGGTTCCATTTGTACAGGACCCGGTCGCCGAGACGGGGCAGCCACTCGTGGAAGCCCGCGGGCGCCGAGTCCGTCATGGCGTGCGTGCGCAGCGAAAAGGCCTGGTCGGGGGCGCCGTCGTCGTGCAGACCAGCCGCAAACAGCGACGAAGACACGCGCCACTCGGCGTCTGCGGGCGTGGTGCCCGTCGCGGAGTCGAAGTCGTCGTCGCCAATGTGGGCGCCGCACGTCTTGCAGAAGTAGCGCGTCGCCATGGCCGTCGCATGGCGGTAGCCCGTCGTGCTGCCCTCGAGCGACGAGGGCGCGACGAACGCGGGGCGGATGCCGGCGGGTAGCGGCGCGTGGAAGCAGGTGTAGGAGCCGTGCGTCAAGCGGCAGACAGAGCACCCGCACATGTGCACGCCGAGCGGGAGCGCAGCCTCCGGGACGGTGATGGTGAAGTGCACAGCCTTGCACAGGCACTGCGCGACGAGCGTGCGCGCGGGCGGTGCTGAAGCCTCGGAAGCCATCGTCAGTCGGGCAGTCGGCAGTCGGCAGTCGGCAGAAGGGCAGTCGAGCACTTCCGTCGAGAGGAAATGGTGGAAGTGCACGACAGGAGCGACCGACGCGCTCGTGCATGGTGGCACATTACGATAGTGGGCGGATTCACGCTCCATGTTCCGGGTTTCAGTGTCCAGCAGGCAGCAGCCGACTGAAGCGAGTCCCCGCGCTTTCTAGCGCTTCCCAGTGGTGCCCTCTGGAACATGCAATTCCGGCACTTTCCCATCAGAGAAAGCCCCATTGGCAAAAAACCCATCCAAAAAGCCGCATCCCAAAAGTACCCCTCCGTTCAGCCCAGTTCTCGGCGGTCCCAAGTATTACTTTTAAAATAGAAAAAAGGTGCACTCCCATCGCACCTGCCCGAAAACAACGCAGCCACCTACAGCGCGTCATGCCGCCGTTGCTGCAACGTCCAATTGTCCTGCGACATCTGCTCTCGTCACTCTCGTCGTCTTCATTGCCCATCGCGCCCGTTGTGCGCCGTTCTTTCGGTCCCTTTGCTCCCCGCGCCGTGCCTTCTCTCACGGCCTCGTCCCGCTTCTCAACCTCCAGCGCCAGCAACCACCGTGGGAGCGTCCCCTGGAACAAGATGGCACCCGGCGACATCAGCAAGTATCTCCAGCAGACGCACGACCGCGTCTTTGAGAGCAACCGTGCCTGGGCGGCCCAGAAGCGCAGCGAGGACCCGGCCTTCTTCGAGAAGCTCGCCGCCGGCCAGACCCCCGAGTACCTGTGGATCGGCTGCAGCGACTCGCGCATCCCGGCCGAGCAGATCACGGGGCTGGGCCCCGGCGAGGCGTTTGTGCACCGCAACATTGCCAACCTGGTCTGCAACATCGACGTCAACGTCATGTCCGTGGTCAACTACGCGGTCGACCACCTGCAGGTCAAGCACATTGTCGTCTGCGGCCACTACGGCTGCGGCGGCATCAAGGCGGCCATGACGGCCAAGGACCTGGGCCTCCTGAATCCCTGGCTGCGCAACATCCGCGACGTCTACCGCCTGCACGAGGCCGAGCTCGACGCCATCGCCGGCGAGACCGCGCGCTACAACCGCCTCGTCGAGCTCAACGTCCTCGAGCAGTGCCGCAACATCATCAAGACGGCCGCCGTGCAAAAGATGTACGCCAAGAACGGCTTCCCCATTGTCCACGGCTGGGTCTTTGACTTCCACGACGGCCTGCTCAAGGACCTCCACGTCGACTTTAAGCAGATCCTGGCCGACATCCAGAAGATCTACAACCTGACGGAAGAGTAGGGTGGGGTTTTTGCATGTACAGGTGTTGCGGTGTTATTTGGGGGGTTATGAGAGACGGGCGGCGGCAACGGTAGATCTATAGCTGCGATACAATGAATCATGATCACTATTGGCGTTGAAACATGGTCTGTTATCACTTGGAAAGGCTTCCCACTCTCTCAACAAAACGCACGTTGAGTCAGATACGGCTGCCAGAATTCTCTGCAAAGCCGAACTAGCGCGATCGCCGTTGGCCCTCTCGAGCCTGTTCGACATATTGCTCTGCAGTCAAAGGTAGCCACAAGGCTCTTTTCTTGAATAATCAGAACAGCTCTGTAATTACTTGCTACCACTGATAGCGCCCGTCGAACCTTCCCTCGTCCCTCCTTCCCTCCTTCCCTCCTTCCCTTGGTCATTTCGTTGCAAAGTCGTGACAATAAGGAAGGACCGAGCTCAACCGGAAGCCGCCCCAACAAAGCTAACAGCTCGCACAAGCCTTAACACCTGATTGGCTGAAACGCCAGTAATACCGTATATATTGTCACTTACATTGTATCTCACACTGTGTGGCTGAGAATGCTCGCGCCACACTAGCCATCGCCCAAACGCCAGGCACTGGCCACCGCTGCCAGCAACGCGACAGCTCCTGTTTGCCTGGCTAGCACAAGAGCTTCTTCTCGGTGCATCCCACGTCGTCGCCCTTCAGCCTGCCATCGCCAGCTGCCAAACCACCCGTTCACGTCGCATAACGCAGCACTCTTTTACACGTGCGATCCGACTTGCATCCTCGAAACTCGACGGCCTTTTTCTCCGGCTGTTTCCATCCCGTCACACGTTCTCAACCTCTCCCTCCTCCTCTTCTCCTCCTCATCTCCTCATTCTCACCATCAAACCTTCACAATGGTATGTGATTTAACAGTGACGACCCTACAAGCTCCAAAACTGCAATGAACGTCAACCTATGACCAATCGTTGCGCTGCCGATACTAACAAGCTCCCCTTCTCCCGCAGACGTCCATAGGAACCGGCTACGACCTGGCCAACTCCATCTTCTCGCCCGACGGCCGCAACTTCCAGGTCGAGTACGCCATCAAGGCCGTCGAGAATGGCGGCACGTCGGTCGGCATCCGGTGCCGCGACGGCGTCGTGCTGGCCGTCGAGAAGATTGTCGGCTCCAAGCTGCTCAAGCCCGGCGCCAACCGCCGCATCGCCACCGTCGACCGCCACCTCGGCATGGCCTTCTCGGGCATGACCCCCGACGGCCGCCACCTCGTCGACCGCGCCCGCGACGAGGCCCGCAGCTGGCGCGAGACCTTCAAAGCCCCCATCGCCACCAGCGAGCTGGCCTCGCGCGTCGGCGGCTTCCTGCAGGCCTACACGCTCTACCAGTCCGTCCGCCCCTTTGGCGTCACCGCCATCCTGGCCGGCTTCGACAGCGACAAGGACCAGCCCGTGGACGGCGAGGTCGGCGCCGGGCCCAAGGCCGGCGCGGGCGGCCGCGCCGCCGGCAAGACGTACGGCGGGCCCGCGCTGTACATGCTGGAGCCGTCGGGCCTGTACTGGGGCTACTACGGGGCGGCCACGGGCAAGGGCCGGCAGGCGGCCAAGGCGGAGCTGGAGAAGCTGGACCTGGCGGGCGAGGGCATCGCGCTGGAGCAGGGCGTCAAGGAGGCGGCGCGCATCATCTACGTGGCGCACGACGACAACAAGGACAAGGAGTTTGAGCTGGAGATGACGTGGATCAGCACGGTGGAGGGCCCGACGGGCGGGCGCCACGTGGAGGTGCCGCGGGCGCTGCGGCTGGAGGCGGAGCGTCTGGCCAAGGCGAGTCTCGAGGGCGACGACGACGACGACGACAAGAAGGACGACGACAAGATGGACGAGGACGACGAGTAGGACATGCCGGGTGGCGGAAGGCAAACAGGATAGGCACGAATAAAAATAGCACGCATTCATGGGCCATCCCTTACGACCCAGTGCATGACGGCCATGTCTTGTTTTTCCGGGCCCAGGGGATGAGATGTATTATAGCATGCAGCAAGGGACATAGGCAGTGGCTGCTTCCGTTGCTTTTTAAGTAGTACGGCGAGTTTCTTAAGCATTCTCTGAACACTGATCTCTTCCATCTTGATATGTTGCTTGATTCTATATACGCTGACCTTGGAAATGCCAAAATGATGCGAAAATACAATGCCGCCGCCTACTGAATTACAACGTTCGACGTTTGGCGTTCGACATACAAACGTGCCCTCCCTATATCCTCCCTAGGCACCGCTCCCCCGCGCGGCGTTCTGGCACCAGTTGTACCAGTCGGTAAACAGCGACGTCCGCACGCTCCAGCCGTCGAGCACCCACCGGTCCTGCGTCGACCGGTACACGTCCGCCACCCTCTGGTAGGCCGCCGCGCGCGCGTCGCTCGCCGGCGCCGTCGCGGCCCACAGCGTCGATGCCATCGCCAGGCTGGCCGTCGACACGGCCGCCGCAAAGGCCCGGCTCTCCGTCTTGTCGTTGGCCACCGCATGCAGCTCCTCGAGGAGGGCCACGGCGTCGTCGAGGTCGACGGCTGTTTCGGCTGGGGTCGCGGCCGAGGTCGACGACGACGACGACCGGCTCTTCTTGAGCTGCCGCGGCACGTCTTGGACAATACGCGCTGCCTTCTGCGCCAGGGCGGGCTCCTTGGTGTCGCGGATCAGCACGACCAGCGGCAGGAGCAGGCGGAAGAGCAGGAGCAGGTTGGTTTCGGTTCGCGACGACGACGACGACGCCGCCTTCTTGACGTACGTCTCGACCAGGTCCAGCACGCGGTGCTTGAACGCGACGACACGCTTGCGGGCCTCGTCGCGCTCCTTCTTGTGGCTGTCGGTCTTCTTGCGGAGGATGGCGAGGTGGTTGGCCAGGTGGTCGTCGAGGCGCAGCATGGCGTCGTCGCTCATGTCCGACTCGTTGTCGCTGTCGCTGTCGTTGTCGTCGTCGTCGTCGTCGTCGTCGTCCTTGCCGTCACCATCTTCCAGCAAGACACTGCCGTACGTCTTGCGGAGGGCGGCCTCGAGGCTGTCGTCGGCGGCATCGTCTGCGCCAGCCATTTTGCCGTTCGGCTTGCCCTCGTTGGTCTCGTCATCCCCCCCATCCTCATCATCCGAATCGGACGACGCATCATCACTATCGTCGCTGTCCTCCTCGTCGCTCGACTCCACGCCCTCGGCCAGTGTCGTCACGTCGCCGTCTGCATCCATGTCCATCATCTCGACGCTATCGTCGTCGTCGTCGTCCTCCTCACCACTGTCCTCCTCCTCCTCCTCCTCTTCCTCCTCCTCCTGGTTGAACAGCGTGCGGTACCCAGACGTGTTCTCCTCCGCCGCCAGCACATCCGTCAGGTTGTCCAGGGCCGCGGCCGACATGAACGGCGTGAACGCCTCAAAGACCTGAAGCGACGTTTGGCGCGTCAGCTGCGACGACTCAGCCAGCAGGGACAGCAGGACGTCCGTCAGGACCTGGCCAATGTCGGGCTCGCCGTGTTCATGGTCGTCGTCCTCGACATCTGCCTTCTTCGCCTTTCCTCCCTTCGCCTTGGGCGGAGCTTCCGCCTTCTTGTGACTCCGGGCCAGCGCAGCCGTCAGCTTGTCGCCGCACGCCTGGATGTCGTCCAGCACCTCGATGGCGTCGGCCCGCGGCTCGTGGTACAGCTGCAGCAGCGACACGGCCAAGAGGACAGCAAGGCCCTGGCGCGCGCGCGACGCTGCCGCGGCGTTGTCGTCGCCGCCGCCGTTCTGCTTCTTCGCCGCCTTGGCGGGCGCGGCATCGAACGAGGCGAGCAGCTGCTGCAGCTGCTGCCGTGCCGCCAGAACGCGCGTCGCAATCTCGCCGGTCATGGCGACACCGACCGATCCAGGCTCGATCGCGTGCACCGTGCGGCCGAACGAGGCAAAGTCGTCGGGGCGCTTCAGCAGGGCGCCAGCGGCAGAGAGCAGCGATTTCCGACAGGCGACCAGGGTCTTTTCGTTGAGTTTGGGGAAGTGCGCCGCGGTGTCGGAGGCAAGGGCTGGCGCAGCTGACTTGGACTTTTTCTTCTTGGACTTTTCGTTTCCAGTACTCTCGGGGGCAGCACCAGCGGCGGTGGCCGTCGGATACGTCAGCTCGGCCAGCGCCCGGAAGGCAATGCTGCTCACAGACACCTCACCAGCCCGGCTGGCAGCGGCGGCATCCACGCCGGCACGACTGACCAGGCGGAAGAGGTACTCGGCGTAGATCCGGAGCGGTTTCTGGTCGCTGTTCGCGTCGGGCGCCTGCAGAGCGCCCGTGCGCAGCAGACGAACAACATCCTCGATGCTGTCGCTGTCGGCAAACCGCAGGATCTTTTCCACGGGCCGCGTACCGTCCCCGGTGCCTTTCACGCGCTCGTCAAAGTCGTAGACGCCGTGGGACTGCGGCGCGCTGCCGAGAAGACAGGACAGGACAGACACCAGAACACGCGGGTTCTCCTCGACCTGACGCTCAATCGCCTTGAGCACCTGGACGGCGGCCCGGTGCAGCCTCGGCGTCGGGTTGGACGCCTGGTTCATTAGGCAGGTCATCAGGTTGCTGCTGAACAGACTGGGGCGCACGGCATCGGTGTCCGCCTGCTTGGCAGCCAGAGCGGCGCACAGCGCCAGCGCCTTTTGGAACACCTTGAAGCCCGTCAGCTTCTGGTGGTCGGAGGCGCCCTTGGCAAAGTAGACCTGGTCCACGACGGCCACCCAGAAGGCGTCGAAGCGCTGGGCCGCGCCACCCACGAGCAACGCGTCCAGCAGCAGATCCCACACAAAGTGCAGCTGGGCCGACGCGTTGCCCTGCTTGACGGCCTTGGACGACGACGACGCTTCGTTGTTGTTGCTGTTGTTGCCGTCGTTGTCGCCGCCGCCGCCGCTGTTCTTGAGCACGGCCACCACGTCCTTGTGCGAGCCGGGCGCCAGCGGCGCCGTCCACGGTGCCGGCAGAGCCATCGCGGGGAAGCGGGCCAGCGCGGCCAGCCACATGCCCAGGCCCTCGGGCGTCTTGGCCAGGCTGCTGCCGCTGGCATCGTCCGCCGCCACCGTCTGCAGCGTGGCGGCGACCGTCGCCGCGTCGGGCAGCCGGCCGCGGGCCATCGCCTGCACGACGACATAGCACGCCTGCGCGCGCAGCCACACCTTCTTGTGGCCGAGCTGCAGCAGGTGCCGCAGCAGCGTGTCCCAGAAGCGCACGCGGCCGTTGTCGCCGGGGCCGAACAGGATGCCCGACTCCACAAAGCTCTGCAGGCCGAACAGCAGGCCCCAGTAGTGGTCCCGCTCTTCCTGCCCGGGCAGGTTGGCGGCCGGCTTGGTCTTGTCGAGCAGCAGGTCGAGGATGCGGTCAAACGTCACGTTGGGGTAGGCCGCGGCGTAGTTGCTCGCGTTCGTGGTCTCGTTCGCGGTCTCGCCCGTGCGCCCAAACAGCTGGCCCAGCAGCTCCGACAGCACATAGCTGAAGCCGACGCGGGCCGCCTCGCTGCCACTGGCGAGCCCGCGCAGCAGCCGCCGCTCGAGGTGCCGCAGCAGCACCGCCTCCGGCACAGAACCTGCGCCGCTCCCCAGCAGAGCACACACGATCGTGTCGGCCGCCCGGATGCGGTCCTCGACGTCGGCGCTGCCCAGCAGCTTGTAGAGGCGCCGCTCGCGGTCGTGGTCGGCGCGCGACAGCTCCGACGCGAACAGCGTCTTGTCCGCCAGCAGAGCCTCCTTCTCGTCCGGGCTCTCGCCCGGCGCAAACGTCACAGGCAGCGTGCCGCTGGTCTGGTGCTCGGCATCGCTGTCGTCCATATCGACGATGCGGGCGCGCTTGTTGACGCCGTTCTGCTGGCCGCCGTTGGGCTTGCCCGACCGCTTTCTCTTGCCCATGGTGTGGAGGGCGTTCAGCAGGGCTATTTAAAGGGGTATTCGACGGGAAACTGGACAAATCGGTTGGAAAGTCGGCCAATGCCTTTTGTTGTCGATTTTGTCGATTTTGTTAACTGGTTGTTTTGCTGGAAGCTTCAGCGCATTTAGGGCAGGTTCCAGCCGCTAAGAAATTTATTTTTGGGCTGGCAGAAAATTGGCGGTCAGCCGAAATAGCGGAAGGCGCATTCGAGGCAGCCACCGCTTTCCGTAACTGGAAACAGCCTAAACTCACTGCGTTTTCACTCGACATGTCAAATTCCACTGGACTTTTCATACGCTTGTTCGTGTGAATGTTGATATATCTCTAAGAGTTTGCCTTAACAATATTAGGCTCGCTCAGCAGATGTATTTATTGATTTGAGTTTTAATGAAAATGATACTTGCTTTGTACTAAAATATCAATAATATTTATTATTTTATTTTATTTTTAAAAAAAAAGAACAACGGGGAGACAAAAATGTTGATAAAAAATAAAAACAAACAACTTCACCTCTTACAGTTACGGTTTAGGTATAATGAGTGATAAATAGAACTGATTTCGATTCCCATTTTATCTAATGGCCACGGCCCATGCAACGTGCACAATAATGTTTGGGCAGACCTGACCCATGCAATGCAAAGAAACACAATACAAACAGAATACAACAAACAAGACCTGGCAGAACGAGACCTGGCAGAACAAGACCCGGCATCGCGCCACCCAGAACACGCATGCACGCACGCACGCACGCACGCCTACTTCCGCTTCCGTGCCTGCCGCTCCCGCTCGTACGCGTTCGCCTCGCGGCCCTCGGCGCCCTGGATCTCGGCCACCAGCCGCTTGTACTTCTTCTCGTAGGCGGCGTCCTTGGCCTTCTTCATCTTGAGCTTCTCGCGCTGCATAAAGTGCGCGTCCTTGCGCAGCTCGCGCAGCGCACCCTTGCGCTCGCGCTTGAACTCGGCCTGCAGCTTGGCGGCCTCGGCGCGCTCGCGGTTGGGGTCGTAGTGCTTGTCCGGGTCGAAGGCGTCCTCGAAGCGCGGCACAAACGTGCGGATGGCCAGCGGCCGGTGGTGGTGCAGCTCGAGCGGGCGGCGCGCGAGGTGGGCGGCGCGCTGGGCGGCGTCGAGCTGGGCGGCGAGGCGGTCGATGTCTGTGTTGAGCGGCGGCGGCAGCTGGCGGCGGCAGGCGGCGGTGCTGCGCAGGTGCTGCAGGACGGCGCGGCAGGGCTCGAGCGTCTCGACGAGGGACGCCTTGCCGGCCCACAGGTGGGTGGCGGCGTCGGCGAGCAGCGCGAGGGCGGTGCCGAAGAGGGCGGCCTTGCGCGCGAGTGTGTCGTCCTCGTTGTCGTCGTCTGACGACCGGCAGTCCGATATGCGCAGCTTGCGCACGGTCTTGAGGGACTGTCCCTCCTGGATGCGCACGCCGTGGCCAGGCGCGTGCACGGGGAAGTAGCCCGTGGCCGGGTGGGCGAGCGCGTCCGAGCCTTCGGGCGCCAGCGCCAGCAGCGTGTTGAGCACGTAGTTGACGAGCTCCGGCACGTAGCGCTTCGACAGGCGCTGGAACTGGCACATGAGCGTGCACACGTACAGGCCCGTAGCGTAGTCGGCCAGCGACCGCGGCGGCGCCTGCTCGAGGTAGCGCGCCATGGCCAGCGTCGCCGGCGTGATGACTTGGTGGAAGTGGTCGGACGTGGGGAACACGGAGCCGGCGGCCGTCAGGATGGCGAGATCGCCGCTGTTGAGCGCGAGCGCCCGGCTGCCGTTCTTCGCCGGCGCCGCATCGCCAATGGAAATGCCCTCCATGGCCGCAAGATGGGAGCGGAAGGCGACCGCAACCTCGCTCGGCACGGCCTTGGCGAGCGAGTGGATGTGGCGGACCAGACTCTCAATGGTCGCGTAGGGTGGTGCGTCGCCGTTCGCCAGGTGGGCAATGTGCTCGACAAGGGCAGCCGCAAAGCGGCCGAGCCGGTCCTTGTTGCCGTGGTCCAGCTTGGGGTGGTAGAGCGCGCGGATGCGCTGCACCACGACGGGCAGCTTGGCGACGGGCACGTCCTCGAGCACCGCCAGCAGCTCGGCGTGCGTCTGTGGACAGGGGAACGTGTACGGCACGCCGTCGTCGTCGCGGCCCTTGGCGGCCGTCGAGGGGAGCTTGCCCGCGTTGGCAAACACGGCACTCTTCTTCTCGTCTGCGGTTAGCAGGCCGCGGACAAACTCGTCATCCCCGTCCTCGTCCTCGTCCCCGTCCTCCTCCTCGGCCCCGCTGCCTGCCTCGTCGCCGCTCTCCTCGTCATCCTCGTCGACGTCCACCTCCGACCCGCTAAAGACCAGGTCGTCGTCGATCAAGAAGTCGTCCTCGTCGTCAAAGCCCAGCTCGGCCGCCGTGTGCTTCACCTTGATGCCCGTGCCCAAGTTGAACTCGTCCTCCTCGTAGTCGTCGCCGCGGATGATCTGCACAGCCGGGACCTCGACTTCCTGATCGGCCTTGTTTTTTCTGCTGCTCTTGCCGCCCTCGTCGCTCTCGCCGTCGCTGCCGTCGCCGCCCTCGTCGTAGCCGATCTGGCCCAACA
Organism: Sporothrix luriei; assembly: GCA_021398005.1. NCBI lineage: Eukaryota > Fungi > Ascomycota > Sordariomycetes > Ophiostomatales > Ophiostomataceae > Sporothrix > Sporothrix luriei. Next base: position 207,570 of record WNLO01000028.1, on the reverse strand, counting down.
TGCGCCGCACGCGGCTCTCCTCGAGCTTCTTCAGATGCGCCGACTGCTCCGCGGCAATCTCCTCCTCTGTCTTGGTGCGGGCCGACGGCTCGGCCTTCTTGTCCTGGATCAGCTGCCGCAGCCGCACGTCGTACGTCTTGTCAAAGGCGTCCTTGTCAAACGGCGCCCCGGTGATGGGAGTCACGTCCTTGGACGGGGGCGCGGGCTTGACGGGTTTCGTCGCGAGCAGCTGCTGCAGCTCGGGCAGCATGCTGTCGAGCTCGGCGCGCATGTCGTCGTCGTTCTCCTTGGCCAGCTGCCGCTCGTACTTGTAGTACTTGGACTTGGTAATCACCTCCTCCATGATCTCCTTCTTGGACTTTTTCCGCTCAGGCGCGCCGTCCTCGCCGCCGCCGGCCGCACCACCGTCCTTGTCGCCAAACAGCTCCTCCCGCATGCGCTTGAGCTGCTTCTTCTTGTACGCCCGCTCCGGGTTGTCGTCCTCGTCACTGCCCCCCTCTAGATCGTCTTCGTCAAAGTCGTCGCGTGCGCCGAGCCCGTCGCCGTCTTCCTCGTCGTCGTCGTCGCTACCGAGAGGGCGGCGTCCTTTCCAGTCGCCCAGCGACAGGCTCTTGCCCATATGGGTCAGGCCGCCATCGTTGTCGTCCGCGCCCCCTAAAAACCCGTCGTCGCCGTCCTCGAGGTCAAAGACGGCCCCCTTCTTGTTGTGGATGCGCTGCTTCTCAAAGGCAAACCGCTCCAGCGCCCGCTCCTCGGGCGTCATGTTGGGGTCGCCTTCGCCCAGCCGCCGGTCCAGAATGCCGCCCACCTTGTTCCGCCGCTGCATGTCCAACAGCAGCGTCGCCCGCCGCTTCTCCTCGCCCCGCGACAGCGACACCGTCGGCCGGCCCTTGATGCCGCGCAGGCTCTCGGGCACCTGTGCCGCCTTGAGGCTCGTCACGGGGAACTTGGGCCGGCGTGCGTTCATCTTGAACTGGAACGGGTTGAACTGCTCGCGGATCGTCTCGAGGGCCGCCGCCTTTTTGAGGCGCTTGTCGCCGCTGCCCGTCGTGCCATGCCCGCGGCCGGCCGCCCGGTTGGCCCGGGCCTCCTCGGCGGCCTGCTTCTTCTGCTTCTTGGACTTTTGCGGGCCGATGATGCCCTGGTCGAGCAGCGAGGCCTTGAGCCTCTTGAGCTGCGAGCCTGCCATGGCTGTGTGTGTTCGTCGCGAGTCGGCCTCTGGGATTGGGCGTCGAGATTCAATACGACAGGAAGAGGAAGAGGGGCGTATCAGGTCGGGTCGACGGAGTCGTCAAGAAGGAATTGTCGAGCGACGTCGAGATGTCGAGACTGTGCAGTGGAGTTGAGTACTGACGGATTTTGCTGCTCTCCCAGAAGGAGGACCCAGAAACTTTTTTAGTGGGGCCTACGACTTTTTACCTTATCTTATCAAGACGCCTGCCGTTTACAGCGGCAGAATGAAAGCGGTCAGGTTAGGCATTACAACTCCACAGGTCTACTCTACTGGGCTACTCCACAGGGCTTGACAGCTGTCTCAACCCACCCAATCCCCCTGGAAGCTCCTTCTCCTGGCTCGAAACTGCCCGTCAGCGACAACCACCAGTTCTGTTTATCACGACTGGCCATCACGACTGGCCACCACCTCTTCTCCACCACCATGGCGTGGTACTCGTTCATCCGCGACGAGCGCCTCGTCGGCCTGGGCCTGATGGCCGCTGCCACGGTCGGCATGTACGTGGGCGTGCGCGCGGCGCTCCAGCCCTACCACGCCTCCAGCGTCGTCTACCCGGCGATGCCCAAGACGCAATACATTACCCAAGACACCGAGGACTCGCTGTCCGCCGACACGCTCAGCAGCCTGCTCGACCACTACAACTATTCGATCCGCGAGACGGCCGTCAAGATCGTCTGCGACCGGGCCATCAACGACGACGCCACGCTGCGCCGCCTGCTCTGGGGCATGGGCCGCCCGGCCTACGACGAACGCGTGATGAGCCTGCGCGCGCTCTCGATGCTGACGGACCAGACCACCATGCACCGGCTCAACACCAAGGAGGCCTTTGCCGCCTTTGTGCGCTGCCTCGAGCAGTGCATGGCGGCCAATGTGCGCGCGGGCGTCGGCGTCGACGGCATCGGCAGCGACAGCGACGCCGGCACCACCACGCTGATCGACGACCTCTACTTTGACGACTACTACCTGCGCGACTACTCCGAGAAGCTGTGCCTCATGTTCCTGGCGCAGCTGACCGACAAGTACGACATCGACCTGCTCGTGCGCGTCGGCTTCGTCGAGCGCTGGCTGGCCAAGCAGCGCTGGGGCCCACCGGCCGCGCGCGCCGACAACTGGGCCCGTTTTGTGCGCCACCGCGACAACCGCATCGCCGACATCTGCCGCCGCCTGCGGGACACGCTGCTCGGGCGCAGCGCGCTGCGGAAAGCCGGGCTACTGGCGCTCGTGCCGCCGAGCGCGCGACAAGGCGCGGCGCGGTCGCACAACCACAACCACAACCAGCAGGCGGATCGGCTGCAGCCGCTGCCGCCGCCGCCGCCGCCGGCCCATGCCACAGGCGATGCAGCACAACAACGACGAGGCGTCGAGGCGGTCGAAGGCGGCACAGAGGGCGAGGGCGCTGCGCCGTCTTTGACTAATGTGCGCACCGTTCTGAGTGCTCTGGACGTGTTGGGCGAACGCGATGGTGATGGCGACGGCGATGGCGACGATACAGCGGAAACAGTTGACGGCCAGGACGTCGAGGGCGATGCCGAAACAACAGCTGCTGGTGGCCCCAACACGTCGGCGTCCACACGCACACGCCACTCGCGACCACCCATCCAGAGCTCCCGCGAAGAGCAGCGCATTCGGCGCCAACACCGCGAGGCGATGGTGCTCAACGACGGGACGCGGCCGCTGCGACGCGACGACATATTTGAGCGGGAAAGCGACTGAGGGCTCGTGAATGGGATGGGTGCTTGCTCTACTGCGTATACAGCTTATACGGCTTTCTCCAACATCTCTGCAAGACGCGCACGTCGTCGTCCACTCGGCCGGACGGGAGTCGTGCGAGCCCGAGCCGATTTTCCAATACGAGCGGGAGTGTCTACTCCATGCGTTGCGGATGGGACTGTTTCGGCACTCTCTTTCCATGCGACGCAGACAAAGCATAATTTGTCATGGCTCTCGTACGAGGATACGAATGTGCCGTTCCAGCCACCACACAGTTACGGCAACGCACGTTGAAGAAAACACGACGTTGGCGATATGCCGCTTCAGCCACAGCTTTTTGGCGGCATGTGCAATATCCCGCCACTCGGCTATTGCTCCGGACTGAATATTCATCTATTCGAATATCCATCCGCTGTTGTACTATCGAGTATATTCTTATGTACGAGGACGGCTTTTTCAAACCAAAGCGCCTGCCGAGCCGCCTTTGCCAGCGGGACGGAAAGCCGCAGGGCCTTCTCCAGCACAATATTTACCAGGAAATGGCCTTGGGATTGACGCGTGCCGCTTTTCAGAAGCGAGCGGCGGGACAGTATGAAGTAGCTACCCCTGTCCTGGTCTTGTCGCGACGGAGGTTGGGTGGCTGCGGGTGATTTCACGCGCCACGTGGAGAACAGGGAGGGAGAAATACAGGGAGGTGGCAGAACTTGGGGGATGTTGGTCGTGTTCGAGCGTATTGTATTAATAGTTTGGTAATGAGTAATGAAGCATTTTCGGACGAGATTCTGTCGACGCCGAGTCGACCTTCTTCGGGCCATTTCATAATGGCGATCAGCACTGCTTTTGTGGGAACCAGAAGCCGAGAAGACGGGTGAAAAACATGGCAGAATCATCGAAAAGAAAAGCAACTTTGATACGAAGCAGCTCGACACTATTTTGATAGACATGAGCGTGGACAGAAAGAGACGAAAAACGGCCACGTAATTCGCCGGCCCGTTGAAAGCAAAGTTAGGATGAAATTGGCAGTTTAAATTCTTGAAAAAAAAAATGAGTCAATGCGGCGGGAACTTTGAGGATGACATCCACGAAATGAACGTTTTCACTGCTCGAGCACACGGGGATGAATGTGACACTGGGAGAAAAACGAGGCAAAGAAAATGACACCTAATATAAAAATAAATAAATAAAAATAAATAAAAAGAAGAAGAAGCGAAAGCAATCAAAATTGATCGAGTACTTTCTCGGGCTTGCTCATCCTGCCTGTGCTGTCTCGTGTTTCCTCGTATTTGCTCAGTTTGCCCACATTGGCTCGTGTTCTCGCCAGTCATTTTGTTTACTTTGAATGTTTATTTGTTGTCGTCTTGGTGATTTTGCGGCGTGAGAGCAGTCAGCCGACACGAAACGGCACCTGCAGCCGCAGCTTGCAGCTGTATGCAGGTCGCCTGCAGATGCCTGCAGTTGCCTGCAGCTGGGGGACTCCTTTCAGACAGGGGTGGACATAGCAGTGAAGGAACATCCGCCACACTGGACCGGACTACGCAGTAGCTCAACACCCCCAAAGGCCGGGACTCCTGCAATGTCGACACCCTGACATGCTCTTGCCGTATTCGTGCAACGCAATGGCTCCTTTTGAGATTCCATGGGGTCTGTCGCCAGGCGAAGAAGGAAGGCGCCGGTGGAGGAGCAAGAGAGGAAGCCAGCAAATGGAAGGTGCACTCTGACCGCTTCGTTCAATTGAGGCAATGGCGGGTCTTTGTTCCTGCTGCGCAGAGTACGACGTACTCTTTCCCAATTTGTACAGACTGTCTCTCGTCATACTCCGTACGCCGTACTTTGTACATCCGCCCAAATTATATCGCCACTTTGTCTCTGTCTATATACGGAGTGTTGGTCTCTGAATACGCCCGGTTTCAAACCCGACATACGTATGCGACTTGTCCGACCTGTCCAAGCCAGCCTACACCTTGTTCTTGTCTCGTACGTCCCCTCCCTCGCCAGCGCATACAAGCATCGTGCCTCCGGCGATGTAAACAAAGGAGCCGCAGCCTCTCCCAATTGGACCCCCGGTCGACAGCATCGTTTCCATCATTTCCATCGTGGCCAGCGCGCCAGGCCGCATGGCCATTGAGACGCAATATCGCCTGCTCGTTCTTCGCCGTTCCACAAAACCGGGCGCCTGCAGCTACACTCCGCCGCACTGCGTCTGCGTCTGCAGCTTGACGAGGTACGAAGTCCTCTTTGGCGATGACCCAAAGCAGATGCCCACACATTGCTCCAAACGGACATGACTATCTGTCTATCCTTCCATTTTACCCATTTGCTCGCAATTGCTGTTTGCTTCTGCGCCTGCCGCCCCGGAAAAAGAAACATACCCACGTCGTCCCTCTCTGCCGCTCTCGCTCGTGTCCCAGATAGAAAACCGCTCGAGCTGCTCTTCGTCTGATCCTTTGTCTTCATCCTGTCTTGTTTTCTGTCTTTTCCATCATTTCCCTCTCTTTTGTCCCTCGTCCTTGTCTCTTTTCGTTGTCTGTTCTCTCCCGCCCCTCCATCTAGATATACTCTGCCACACACCCTTTTCTTGCACCAGCCCTTTTGTTTTTCCTTTTTGTCCTGTTTTTCCTGTCTTTTTTTGTGTTGCCTTGGCCAGCCTCTCGCTCCTCTCCTGTTTGTTCTGCCTCTTGTCGTCTTCACACCCTCTTTCTCGCATTGTTTCTCCGGCCTACGCTCCCACCCGTGTTGCACAGCAGTCGGTGGGCACAGTTTGTTTTGTCTTGTTTTGTTTCTTGCGCTTTTCTCGTCTGCCATTGTTTCTTCCTCCGAGTCCACTGCCTTTGCCCTCTGGTCTACACCTCACTCAGCCTGATTAACACAGGGCCACGACCATTCAAACTCAAACAGACAATCGACGAGCACATCACACACGCCAACGCATCAACGCTTCAAGTCACCGACATTCAGTCGTCCTCCCACCGCCTTGCGCTCAGACGCTTGATTCGCAGTGGGCCGGTCTTGCCAGGCCTGTGCAACGGCCCTAGCCCCTACCTGCCTGCCGACCGCCAATCCCCCCCCCATCAGACCATCATCTGCCGCTAAATCCAGCCCACGCACGCCTATCCGTCGCCGGTCCTTGCCTCTCCTGGCCGCTGGGAGAGACACCGCTAAGGCACGCTACAGGGGCTGCACCCACCGAGCCGCTCCAGCCAGCCGTTCATCTGCGCAACTCCCTCCCTCCCTCCCTCGCTGTGTCCCACAGAGTCCCGTTGTACTCCGTATTGGGGTCATCATTGTCCCAATACGACCAAATTCGCCTCTGTGCCACCCATTTCGACTTGCTTGTCTTGCTTGCCCCCCCTGTCATTGGCTGACGGCAATCCGACGTCCACCGGCTGGGAAATAAGGTGCCACTAGGTCCCAGAAGAAAAGGACGCGCCAGGGGCCCCTCCCCCTAAAATTGCGGACGCCAGGTTCTTTTTGGTCTCTCCTTGGGCTTGTCCGCCCTATCGGCTCAGGTCCCTTTTCCTGCCCGTTTTATTTTCCGTGTTATTTTTGACCCCGTTTTAAATCGCTTAATTCGCCAGCCACTACGGATTAGGGTGTTGTTTGGGCCGCCGCGAGCGACTGAACGCCATCATGTCGCTGACAACAACAGCCACCACGCTGTCGCCAACCACGGCCTCCGTCACTACCACCATTTCCGCCGGCCGCCCAGCTCAGTCGCAGTCTTCCTCCTTTTCCTCCACAACAAAAACACTCCCGCGAGCCCTGCGCAAACGCCTTCCCACCCCTTTTGCCAACACCTCATCGACGCCCTCTTCGTCCACACGCGCCGGCCGCGGCCTCGCATCCTCCCTTTCGACGCCCAACCTTAGCTCCCTTTTCGCCGCCCACGCCCGCCGCGCCCCCGGCGTCCAGGGTGTTCCCCCGTTGCCGCCACTACCCCTCCAGACGTCAGTGCCGCTGCCGCCGCCTTTGTTGACGCGTAAGGCTTCGTTGGCTGCGCTGACTCCGTCGTCGTTGGCCACCATTCCCGATGCGACCGAGTCGTATGTCTTTGACACGTTGAACGAGCTTGCGTTTCCGTCAAATAGCGACAACAGCAACAGCAGCAGCAACAACAACGCGCCGCCTACCACCATGGCTCCCCTCACGCCCGGACGCTTCGCGTCCTCCATGGCGTCCTACTCGGGCGCGCCCACCAGCGACGACCCCGTTGTTGTCGGCGACGCTGTCGATGTGCCCGGCGGCATGCACGGCACTGTGCGCTTTGTGGGCTCCGTCGCGGGCCGCAAGGGTGTCTTCGCCGGCGTCGAGCTGCACCCCGACTTCGCTACGCGTGGCAAGAACAGCGGCGATGTCGACGGCGTCTCGTATTTCAGTACCAACATCCCGGGCGCCGGCATCTTCCTTCCCCTTAACAAGGCCGTTCGTCGAGACGCATCGCCCTCTGCCTTCCCTATGACTCCCACCGCCGCCAACGGCACCGGCCTCAAGCTGGGCAACCAGAACTCGGTCAACTTCACACCACCCACACCCTCCCTCCCCAAGTTCAGCCAGTCTGTCAGCGGCGGTCCCCTTCCCCGGGCCCTCAGTCCACAACACGGGACGCGCCGGCCTCCACGCACATCCCTGCCACGGCCCGACTCCCCAGTCCGCCGCCTCCAGATGACGCCCGGGCCAGGATCCAACGGCCCGCGGCCATCACTGCCTGCCGCGACGCCGGCGGCCAAGGGAGGCGCGTCGTCAGGGGCGGTCGGAGCGCCCGGCCGCTTTGGCAGCCCGACGTCCACGAGCAAGTTTTCCCAGAGCATGCGCGCTCCAGCAACAGGCGGCATGGGCGATCCCAGCAAGCGCGGTACAGGCATTGGCATGCTCCGTGGCGGCCCCGCCGACCGCAAAGCCAGCATTGGCCCCCGCAGTGCCTCTGCCCTCGGCAGCGCGTCCAACTACGGCGACGACGACAACGCCACGCCGACGAATGCTGATCGTGTCGGCCGCTCCAATGGAAGTGCCGGTGGCAGTGCCAACGGCAGCGTCGGCTCCGCATCGTCCTTTAGCGGACAGGGACAGCAGCGCGGTATCGGCCGGCCGGCGTCGCGCACCGCCAGCCACATGAAGAATGGCAGCATTGCCACGGCTACGACGCTCGCAAACAGCAGTGGCAACAACGACGAAGAGGTGGAGCGTCTGCGCTCCGAGCTGCAGGACCGCGACCGCCAGCTCAAGGACCAGGCCAGCACACTGGCCGATATGGAGAGCAGCTTGACCGAGCTGCAGGGCCTGATTGAAAGCTCCGATGGACCGTTGGGGCCGAATACGAACGGCGGAGGTCCCGGTGCAGCGCCCGGCGGCGGTCCCGATGGCCTGGACGGCGACGACAAGGACCTGTCACAGCTGCGCGCGCTCCTGCGCGAGAAGAACGACAAGATCGCCATGCTGACGGCCGAGTTCGACGCCCACCGCGCCGACTTCCGCAGCACCATTGACACGCTCGAGATGGCGAGTACCGAGACGGAGCGTGTCTACGAGAAGAAGATTGAGGAGATGATGCAGGAGAACCAGGAGCTCGAGAGCCGGCTGGCCGATGTGGAGGCGGTCGCGCAGCAGCTCAAGCAGCTCGAAGAGCTAGTGCAGGAGCTCGAAGAGGGGCTCGAGGATGCGCGGCGGGGTGAGGCCGAAGCCCGTGGCGAGGTGGAGTTTCTGCGGGGCGAAGTCGAGCGCACGCGAACCGAGCTGCGCCGCGAGCGCGAAAAGTCTGCTATGTTGGTTGCCTCGGGCGGTGGAGGTGGACCGGGCGGCAGCGGCGGCGTTGGCCCCAACACGCTGGTGCGGGGCAATTCGACGTCGTCGAACCCGTCCAAGGATCTCGAGCAGAAAGACGACGAGATCCGCGGCCTCAAGGCGATTATCCACTCGCTGAGCCAGAACGCCGGTGTCAGCGACGGCAACAACAACGCCTCCAACGGCAGCGGCAGCGGTCACCGCCGGGGCGAGTCGATCAACGAGCGCCTGGCCCGCGAGGCGCTCGAGCGCGAAGTGGCCGACCTGCGTGCGCTGCTCGACAACAAGTCGACGCGCGAGACGGAGATGGAGCGCGAGATTGCGCAGCTGCGCCTGACTGGCAGCACTGGCAACGGCGCCGCGGCCTCGTCGACTGGCAACCTCGGCGCCCACCGTTCGAGCGCCATGACCGTCGGCAGCCGGTCCTCTCTGCGGGACTCGCGCGGCACGGTCGTGCTGGCCCGGGACTTTCGCGAGTCGCTGAACGGCGGTGGCCTGTCCTCGAGCGGCAACAACAACAGCAACAGCAGCAACAACCACCACGCCCGGACCAACTCCAACCCGCGCTCCGGCAACCGCTCGCCTGACCAGGTCCGGAAACTGCCGCACCACTCGCGCGGATCCACGCTGGACACCATGCCGGAGAGCGACGCCTACTCGTCGGTCACGGAGTCGAGCACGCTGTGGTGCGAGATTTGCGAGGCCAATGGCCACGACATTCTGACATGCACCAACATGTTTGGCTCGGCTGCGGGTGCGGGTACGGGCGTGAACGGGGCGCCACCACCGGCATCGTCTCAAGCGCCCGCTCCACTGGATTCCCGCACCGGCAAGGACGTCGTCCGTGCTGCCTTGTCCGAACCCGCCGCGCCGCCGATCCCGCTCAAGCTGGGCGCTGTGGCGGCCAAGACGGCGCCGCCGCCCACTGTCAAGATCCTGCCGAACCCCATGGAGTCGGGCCCGGTGGCCGGCAAGGAGAGCGGCGTGGTGGATGCGAGCAAGTGGTGTGCGCTGTGCGAGCGTGACGGCCACGACAGTGTGGACTGCCCGTTTGAAGATGCCTTTTGAAGGCACACGGCGGCCTCCTTGCCTCACAACTTGCCTCACAACTACTTGCCTCACGACATTTTTGCCTTTCTTTCTCCTTTCTACATCCACACTTGTACGCTTGTACACTTCACGTACCACTTCTAATCAACGAGAAAAGACGGCCACCATATATAAACGGAAGCTGGGCATCAATAGATGGGGTGGGAAATACGACCCGGGGCAACACATATATGATGGAAACGATACGAATATCGGGAGACGGGTGTTGGCAAATGCGTTCTACTTATCTTATTTGTAATTTTGGGGTTGCCTTTTGGCCTGTGGGATTTTCCTATTGGCATGTCCTTGTCTCATCTTTCTCGACCTTTTTTTTTCTTTTCTTCTTCTCTCTTTGCATTTGCTCTTTTCACATTTTGGAAGGGGACTGGTGCATTCTCTGCGACGATACCACACATATTTGCTCGACACGCCTCGTCCGATACGTTGACACATGCGAATAACTTGACATGCGAATAACTTGACATGCGAATAACTTGACATGCGAATAATTATGACACTTTTGATTTGCCTTTTGACTTTGTCATTGATGAATTTTGTCGTGGGCAATGTGGGCTGCCTCGTGATTTTGACACTTTTACGATAAACTTTCGATAACCTTTCGGCCCGCATCCAGTTGCTGACGTTTGACGGCCGTTTCTCCATTTCTCTCTTTTGTCCACTTTTATTCTTTCTCTTACACGGCTGTTGACTTGTATCACTTTCGACATATACGACGCCTTCACTGCGGACATCCTGTTTGCGAGACTGACGATATGTCTTCACCTTTCTCTGGTCTTCTGACGTCTCCGAGTTCCCTTTGTCAGCCGTCTCGTCATTTGCATGAAAAACGCCCTTATTATGTCCCATTGCTCGATATCCCAATTTTAAATCCTCTGCGATAAGGGCGGGCCACGCACAGTGACATGCACACGAAAATAATCAATAATAAGAAAGCCAGGGGTCTCCTCGACGCGGTTGGCACGCCTGCCATCGCCATGCGCATCCCAGCACGCGACCCACTCAGCTACCCCTATTTTTCCAGTCGTCCCCTGCGCATTCGCCTTATTTCCCTTGTTTTCATTGTTTGCCCTTTATTCGATGATCTTGCCGCCTTCCCTTGCTTCTCACGATGGCACAGAATAATAAAACAAGTTGGATTTAAACGATTTAAACGATTTAAACGATTTAAACGATTTAAACGATTTAAACGATTTAAACGATTTAAACGATTTAAACAGTGGAAGTAGCGCCATGACCGTTGTGCAGCTCAACGGAAAAAGAATACTGTTTCCCAACTGAACCCTGTGTATAGAGTGAGACTACAGATGGTGTCCCTTGCAATTGGGATCCTGGCAAGGCGTCCCTGGAGAGAGAGAGGGTCTTGCAAATTACGCCTACGCGCAGAGCAACGGTCTCTGGAAGGGCCATGATAGTCCCATCGGCCCCATACAGAGAGCACCCCCCAGCACTCTGTAGCTATTCTTGTCCAGCTGTAAACCGCAAACTGTGTCTTACTCCATACCTAACCCTCACCATTTGACTTTCGTACGGCGCACAATTCGTGCCCTCCAGTTCCCTCTTGCCCTTTGCCTCGTGCCTCCTTTTGCCTTTTGTGGATCGCGGTGTTGGTCGTGTGCGTGTCTGGCATCGACATCCCCTCGTCCCTTGTGACAGGACAACACGGTTGACAACGACAGACGACAGTCGACGAAATTCACGACCTCACCCCTTCTTGTACTTCTTTCATGGACTCCCATGCGGGCCATACTCTCGACTTTGCCGACAACCCCCTCGACGACGACGACAACGACGACGACATATACAGTAGTGGTAGAGGCACGACCCGTGTGAACGGATTGCAGCAGCATACCCACCCGGTGGGATGCGACAGCAGCAGAGTCGGCGACGGTGACGCGTTCCGGCCGGTGATGGCCCACAGCCGTGCCTATGCAGCGGCAGGCGACTTGGGACAAGGTGGCGTCGGGGTCGGCGGCCACGGAGGAGCGGGAGGCGGGACTGTCCGGCGCATTCTGCGCTTCTTTGTGCGGACGCTGAGCCGGGGCGGGCCTGCGAGCTACCGCGAGCTGTCGATGCGTTCGATGCCCGGCGTGGTTGTCGTCGACGGCAGCGAGCCGCTGACGCCGATGGTGGACACGTTTGGCTTTGGCGATGCGGACGCGGACGGTGACGCGGACGCAGACGTCGAGTCTGACGAGGTGGCCACGTCCTGCATGGCGTCGCTGCGGCAGATGCTGCTGTCGTCGTGGCTCAACGCGCTGCTCGTGTTCGTGCCCATTGGCATCGTCGCGTACCGGACGCACACGAGCCCGATTGCCATCTTCGCGACCAACGCCATTGCCGTGATCCCGCTGTCGTCGCTGCTGACGGCGGCGACCGAGCGCGTGGCCAGCGACGCCGGCGACACGGTGGGCGCGCTGCTCAACATCAGCCTCGGCAACCTGGTGGAGCTGATTTTGTTTGTCGTCGCGCTCGTCAACAACCAGGTGCGCGTGGTGCAGGCGTCGATCCTGGGCTCGATCCTGGTCAACTCGCTGCTGATCCTGGGCACGGCGCTGCTGGCCACGGGGCTGACGGACAACGAGCCCGTCTACAACACGGCCGAGACGCAGCTGCTGAGCTGCCTGCTGTTTGCGTCCGTGTTTGTCTTTCTGATGCCGACGGCGTTTGGCTACACGTTTGACAACACCAAGCACGTGTCCAAGGCCACGCTGCAGATGAGCCGCGCGTCGTCGCTCATGGTGCTGCTGATTTACCTGGTGTACTTTGTGCACGAGCTGCGGGCCCGGCCCATTGCGGGGGGTGGCAGTGGTGGCAGTGGTGGCAGTATGAGTGACGACGACAGCGAGCGCGGCTCATCGACACCGACGACGCCGACGGCAACATCCACCGCCACACCAACAGCACCGTCTGTCGTGCGCGTATCGACCTCGAGCACCTCCCCTCCCGAGTGCCAGCAGGTGGCCTCCGCGTCGGGCGTCGTCGTCAACAGTGCCACCGCACCCCAACCGCGCTCCGTTCGCTTTGCCGATGTCGTGTCGTCGTCGACCCATCCTGCAAACACAACAGCACCGCCCTCTTTGCCATCACACGGCATCGAGATGGACCGCATGGACGACTTTGACATGAACAGCCACACCACCCCCTCGCGGCCCTACCCGCACAGCGCACACAGTCGCATGCACGCGCATTCGCACTCGCGCTCCATCTCCGTCGACTCCCTGCGAGCCGGTGTCCGCCGCAGTCGCACGTCGTCCTTGTCGGGCGGTGCCGGTGGTGTTGGCGGTGCTGGCGGCGGCGGCGGCATTTCGTCGTCAAGCGGCCCGGGCAGCGGCCCGGGCAGCAGTTTTACGGCCATCTCGGGGCCCGGTCTGATGCGGTCGGGCATCACGGCCCTCCAGATCATGCGCGACAACCAGCAACAGGCGCAAGCACAGGCACAGGCACAAGCACAGGCACAGGCACAGGCACAGCAAGCGAGCCGTGTCAGCCTCGAGAGCAGCGGCAGTGCGGCCGACCGTGCCAGCATCACCCTGCTCGACGGCGGCGCCCCTGCGTACCACAACCACGGCGGCAGCCTGCACCCCCCCGCCACGCGCAACCGCGGCGAGTTCGTCATGGCCGTCGTCGTGCTCATCGCCGCGTCCGCGCTCATGTCCGTCAACGCCCAGTTCCTCGTCGACACCATCGACGACGTCACCCACCAGGGCCACCTGTCCGAGTCTGTCATCGGCCTCATCATCCTGCCCATCGTCGGCAACATCGCCGAGTACGTCACCGTCGTGTCCGTCGCCCTGCGCGACAAGCTCGACCTCGCCATCTCCGTCGCCATCGGCTCGTCCATCCAGATCGCCCTCTGCGTCACGCCGCTGACGGTCGGCGCCGGCTGGGTGCTGAACCGCAACCTGTCGCTGACGTTCAGCTTCTTTGAGATGGCCGCGCTCGTCGGCACGGCGCTGCTGGTGGGCCTGCTGGTGTCGAGCGACGGCGACCGCAAGCTGCGGACGTGCGGCCTCAAGGGCGCGCTGATGTGCGCCTGCTATGTCATTATCGGGTGAGGCCCTTTTCTGCCCCTCTATTTGCATCGCCTTCGTCGTGCCTTCCTGCGCCTTCGTCGTTCCTTCCTGTTCAATGCTAACGTTGCCCCCTGCAGACTCGGTGCCTACCTGTCGCCGAATGTCGCGCCCAGATAGGCAAGAAGCACCCCAGGTGATCTAAGTACACTATATACACTATACGTGGCAAACAAAGCTGTGTAGTTCATCCACCTTCGTTTCACTCTGCCGTTCAATTTTTAATTTTTTTTTGACGTCCCTCTAGCTTTCATTCTACCTTGTTTGTACGGACATGTTTATTCTTCATTTATTTTACAGTTTACATCTTACCTTTTTTCCCTCTGTACATATCGGGATCCCGGACGGTGGTTTTGGCATGCCTTTTGCGTCAAGCATAACTCAGATTTTTATTTTAATTCATGATAGCCGCATGTTAACACAGTACACTAAAACATTTTAAACTATACTAATTGACCGCACGCAGTGGTAGCTAAAACTACAGAGGTTTCGACAGCCCGAGGCACACTTTCAACAGCAGAAGGCAGCTTCTTCAACAACCAACATGATTTACCAATAGACTACTCCAATCCACCTGCTGACTGCCAAATCCATTTGTTCCCATCCCAGCGCCGGTAACATTGACGTTCGTCGTCCCATATCCAATCGCCAGCACCTTCGCCAGCACCTTCGTCCATACCACACGAACCAGAAGTGAAGGTGCTGGAAGAGGTCGACTGTTCGACGACAGCCGTCATAGAGGAGCTCGAGCTTTGCCCTGTCGATTTTGTCGATGCCTCGACCTGAGTCGACCAATAGTCGCCAGTCCCAGATTTGACCAAATTTTTCTGCTCGAGTTCTTTCAGAACCTGAACGGTCCACTTTTGGCAACGCTGCTTCGGAACTTTCTGTGCCGCAGCCTTAAAACTTGTTTCGATCTTTTTCGTCCATCTCGCCGATATAGTAGTGCGCGGTGATGCCGTGGCTGTTGACTCGCTTGCCGTCCTGAATTTCCAGCGTGTAACCTCTTCCTTGGGTCGGCCCCCCTGTGACGTGAGAGTAGGTTCCAGTATCCGAACCCTCACGGGCGAGGATGAGAATCCAATGTAGAGGGGCTTCTCCCCGGCGCTTTCCAAATGCTAGCCAAACTTGCAATTTGGCCATGACTTCTGAAAGTGACTTCTAGAGGTGAGAATATGGAGGAGGGACTCAAAACTAGTTGAACAATACCGATGGATTGAATGTTGAGGTACTTTAAGCAAGCTTTCCTTTGTGCAGGAGAGCAGCATCGTTTAAATATCATGTCCCTGCCTCTTGAGACAGTTGATGATGAGATAGCAATTTCATTTTGCCCATTGATGATCGTGCTGGGCGCCCTGGACATCGTGGCCCGCGTAGAGAAGGCCACCTGTTTCTATTTATATACAATTTTCGCTTTTGTTAATTGGCCACTCCTTTTACGTCACATCCATCTCGTCTCATAATACGTCTTGGTCAACGCCGCTTTACAGCCATCTCCGTTTCTGTCCACTGCCGCCTTACATTTGTTGGTTGATCTGGGCCAAGAACAAAGTCGGGGCAATTGGGGCATGAGATTCATGTACGCGCGCGCGCAATCACAGGTGTGTTTCATTGTCTACTTTTTACATATGGCCGCTTTGCCTGGCCACATGCCAGCACTGGCGGACAGCAGGTGGATTTCGCGAGTGTTTCGGGGTTGCATTCGAGCCCGCGCTGCAGCTACACGCTGGAGATTACACCCTCATGGCGCACCATTAGGGCCCCTAGAAGACGACAAACAGAACATTCAAAATCATATTGTTACGGTCATCGGGTGGAGTAATGGTTGTCGACAGTGTGGCTATCGTCCCGTCATTCTCGGCAATGGCTTCTACAACAACCAGTGTAAGGTTATCCGGAAGCTGGGCAAAGGTTCCTTCTCGGCATCAGTAATAAATGACTTCTTCGCTGTACTATATACAGAGAACAAGATCTCTCATTATGTCTTTTGGGAAATTGGAAGAAAAAGGGAAAGAGATGAAACGAAGATCTAATGGAGCTTGAACGGTAGCATTACCCGATTACCGCCAAGTATACGAAGTATGTCGCAAAGTGTATTTCGTACCTTATGCGCCAGAGGTGCGTGAGCGTACGCTGTATTTCCACACGGAATAGAAATTCTCCACTTTTACCCGTGAACGCTGTTATCCGCGACTAAAATGCGGTATGGGACTAAAATCAGGCGTACGGCTTAGAAATACAGGGTACATGTACACCACTCATCATCGATGCCTGAGGCACAAGTTAACCAAAATCATCCAGCCTCCTTCCAACACGGGTTTCTTCCCGACAACAATATCTTGGTCGCTAGTCCACAAGAAATGGCGCACTTCTCGAGCGAAATTGAAGTTCCTTTTCATCATTTGCGTATGTCCTACTGCCTGCGTAGAACAGCGTTTGATGTCCTGCTTACCAACCGACTATACAGTTCACTATTGTAGAGACTCGGCAGGCACCTTCCTGCCATCTACATAGCCACCATGGCTCGGATCGTTTCGCAAGAGGAGCTGAAAAATGCGAAGCGCTTTGGCCCTTTTGTTCCCGTTTACCAAGTCGACCCAAAGACTATCGTCAAGACTGGCGAGACTGTGAGACTCAGCGAAGCAGAAACCATGACGTTTGTCCGCAAGCACACGACCATCCCCGTCCCGCAAGTCTACCATGCATACACCGACGAGACGACGGGCCACGTGCGAATTGTGATGGAGTTTGTAGAGGGACGGAATCTCGACCGGGCGTGGGAGACGTACACGGACGCGGAGAAGCAGTCTGTCGTCTCGCAACTTCACAAATACATGGACGAACTCCGCCAGATTACGGGTTCGTACATCGGGACTGTTGACGGCTCGTGGTGCAACGATCACTACTTCGATAACGAACGGGGCGGATACGGCCCATTTTCAAACGAAGGTGAGTTTAACGAGGGCATCGTACGGGCGCTGCGAAAGGCCAAGCCGTACAACTGGGTGGAATATTACTGCGATGTATTCAAAGAAGTGATGGTGGACCACAAGATTGTCATGACGCACAACGACTTGGATCCTCGCAACATCCTCGTCCAAGGGAGCAAGGTCGTTGCACTCCTGGATTGGGAACTCTCCGGCTACTTTCCCGAGTACTGGGAATACTGCAAGGCCATGAGGCGACCGGACTGGGAAAGCGCGTGGGTTAAGGAGAGGGCGTTGGAGAAGATCATTAAGCCTTACAGAAAGGAGATGTCGGTGATTTGGAACACAAACGAAGTTATATGGTGAGAAAGGGGGAAAATAAAATAAAATAAATAAATAAAACTAGCCCAAGGGCTAAAACTAGTCCGTAATTCGACGAGGCGCATGCTGTTCATAAAGAACTCTGCGGAGGATATTAGCTATATCATCGATCTCGTCTGGGATCTTGTACCAGTGCCCCAAGCCTTCATAAACCTTGAACTCGACTTTGTAGTCTGCGTTAGCTACGGTATCTGCCATTGCCTTGCCGAGTGAACATGGCACCTTTTCGTCATCGCTTCCATGGCCAAGAAAGACTGGCGTTCGGCAAGCCGTATGGTCCCTGTTCAGCGTCTCCGCCGGGGCAAGGCCGAGCAGGTCCCGCTCAAACACGATCGCCTGAACGGCTGGGTCTTGAATTTCTCCATCGTGGCCGTTATCGTCTCTCATAAAACAAACATCGTCTTGTATGCCATCGCCGTGATCGCACGTAACAGCCTCCTCGAGATCGGCTTGAAAGGGGAGATACCCGCTCATCCCCACAAACCCACCAATGCTGTATGGTAGGGCGAGTAGAAGAGACAAGGACATGGCGCACCCTTGACTGATCCCGCCGAGAATAATACGGTCCGGGAGGATATGCGACGTATCTTGCTCCTGTTGTAGAATCTGCAGCAGGTCTTGTGCAGACTCGGCAAGCCCCTTCAGCTGCAGCTCTTTACGATGGGCGGGGTCGGGGAGCCGCGCAATGTCAAACCACTGCGTCAAAAGAGACCGACGAAACGCTGACGAGCGGCGGCGGCGTGATGTCGGGAAAATAAACTTGAGGTTGGGCAGAAGCTGTGCAAGGTTTGCGCCGCCAGCTGTGATGCCCGTCTGAAGGAGTTCTCTGCCGAATTTGTCCCCGTTGGAGCCGAGACCATGGAGCAGAATGATGCTGTGGGTATGTGTGGAGGTCGCTTCGACGACGAACGGAGGAGGTGGCGCCAACGAGGTCGCTTCCTGGTGAGCCATCGTCGCGTAGAGGGCGTGTCTGGCGAAGCGTGTGCGGTAGTGGTCTTCATTGTGCCTCACCAAACATCCTTTTCCCAACATCGAAGGCGGCACACAGTGTATTGTGTAAAAATACTGTACATATAACACTGTCTTTCCTTCAGGACGCAAATGTAGAAGCCGTCATTTTTATTTTTATTTTATTTTTATTTTATTTTTTCATCAACGTCACGCATGCGATAGCGTATATTCTATTCCGTCCGTGTATCATCACAAATCTTCTACTTGTCCACCCTCCACGTATACCCCACAGATTGCACCCACGATGGCAGACGAGGAAGATGACTACATGACCATGACGTTTGGCGCGGACGAGGACATGCGCGGTAGCAAGAAGAAGCATGCCGCCGAGACGTCCCTCCAGCGCCGCATCCGCCTGGAACGCGAAGGCCGCGAGCGTGGCCGCATTCCGTCCAAGGCCGAGCTGGCCAAGGCTGCCGAGGCCGAGCGCGAGGCTGCACTGAGTCGGTCGCTGTTTGACGCGCCGCCGCCCCGGCAAGCCGGAGCTCAAAAGGTGGCGGCGTCCACACCAACATCAACAGCACCTGCACCAGCGTCAAAACCCGTCAGCAAGGGTCTCGCCATGATGGCCAAGATGGGTTTCGTAGCGGGCCAGTCGCTGGGCAGGCGGCGCGAGGGCAGCAGCGGGGAGGCTGGCACCGAGAGCGGGGACGGCAGCAGCGCAGACAAGGAGGAGGAGGAGGACCGGCCCGTGACAGAGCCCATCCGGATACAGGTCAAGCGCGATCGGGCCGGCATTGGCGCCGAAGAAGAAAGGAAAAGAGAGGCAAAATCGGCACAAGGTGACGGGCCGGACACAAAACGGCTGCGGCTCGACGATGTGGACCCGCTGGCCTACCGCGATCGCCTGCGACACGAGCGCGAGGCGGGCCGTCTGGAGCGGCAGATTCACGCGGCGCAGGTCGTGGCGGAGCGGATGGCGCGAGGCGACGACGAGAGCGACGACGAGGCCCGGGCCAACGACGCGATGCCGCTGTCCGCGGTCAACGTCTTGTGGCGCGGCATGGTCAAAGAGCGGCGCGCCAAAGAGCACGACCGGGAGCAGCGCCGAAAGGCGCAGAGGCTGCTCGACGACCGGCTGCGAACAATGGTCCACGGCGATACAGAGAAGACGGCAAAGTCCGCAGCGTACGCGGCATGGGAACAGGATGCCAGCGACGACGAGGACGATGGGAACGATCGACTCGCGCGGGGCAAAGGGCCCAACAAACTGTCTTATCTGAAAGGCGGTATAAACACGTCGATTCCTGTCGGCAGCGGTGACGACGACGAGGACGAGGATGAAAGTGACAAAGACATCGAGGGCGACGACGAGGAGCTCGACGAGTTCAATGCACTCGAGCCCCGGGAGCGGCTGCAAGCGGTCGTCGACTGGATGCGGCAGAACCGCAGGTACTGCTTCTGGTGCAAATGCAAGTACCCCGACGACGACCTCGAGGGATGTCCAGGGCCAACAGAAGAAGACCACGACTAGGAGAGGTGTTTTGACGAATTACGAGTGTACACTACAGCCAATGTTGAATAGAAAGAGTTGATTGTCATGGGAAGTGTTCGTCACAATGCCTAATTAACGTGCGCGTACACTCATCTTACAGATACTTGCGGACACCCAGCTCGTCGACGGCCATCTCGTACATGGCCGCAAACTCCTTGTCCGACACCGTCGCGGCCTTGACCCGGTACACGTGCGCCACCACCATGGCCAGGTCGTCGCTCAGGTCCGCGTCGGTGCCGGCGTGCAGGCCCTTCGTCTCGCCCTCGTGCCAGCCGTACACCTTGAGCTGCCGCTGCCGCGCCTCGAGCAGCAGCACCTCGACCGCCTCGCTGGCCTTGAAGATGCGGTGCCGCGCCGTGGGCGTGTCGCGCTCCAGCGCCGACGTCTCGGCCACCAGCTCGACTGCCAGGCTGTCCGTCACGAGGAAGCGGTCAAACCCGTCGCGGGCGGCCGTGTCCTTGTGCGCAGCACCGCCGGCACTGTGCAAGAGCGGCCGCAGCACGCGCAGCATCACGCAGAGGCCGACGTAGTCGCCCGTCTTGCGGAACGAGTGCAGCACCATGCGGCCCAGCGCCTGGTAAAAGGCAATCGACCGCGCGTCCTGGGCGCTGCCGGCGCCGATCTCGGACGCATACGCCGACGTCTCCGTCCTGAACGCGACGGCCGCCAGCCGGACCATGTCGGCGGCCAGCTGGCGGCAGTCGGCGCCGGCGGCGCGGCGGTCGTCGTCCGACATGAGGCGGAACACGGTGCGGTGCACGGCCAGCGACTTGAAGAGGACGAGGAAGGTGTGCGCGTTGGGCGCGATGCGCGACGGGCCCAGCACCAGCTCGCGGTACAGCGCGCGCGCCTCGTCGCAGCGGCCTTCGTGCACGTACGCCTCGAGCAGCTGGTTCATCATGAAGGCGTCCGTCGACGCCATCTCGCACGCGCGGAACGCCTCCCACAGCCGCTCCAGCTGGGCCAGCTGCCCGCGGTTCTTGTAGTTGTCGGCCATGAGCGCAAACGTCTCGAGGGTGGCGCGCGGCACAAACGTGAGCTCGGCGGTGGTGCCGTCGGTGGTGGATGTGGCGGTCGAGTTGGCCGCCGCCGCAGAGTTGGCCGCCGCCGCCGCTGCCGCCTCGTCCTTTGTGAAGCCGCCCACGCGCAGCTTGAGCGGCCACGCCATCTGCTGCTCGCGCCGCCGCAGGTCCACAAACAGCCGCCGCGACGCCACCATGCGCCACGCGAGCACGTCGGCGCGCGCCTGGTTGGCCGCCGAGCCCGAGCGCAGCCACGCCCCCAGCAGCCCGTTGACCTGCACCGACGCCGTCATGATGCCGCGCGCCTGCATAAAGAGCAGCACGCGGTAGGCGCCGTCGAGGTCGCCGGCGCCAATCAGCCGCTTGAGCCACTTGCCAAAGAAGAAGTGGTTGGCCACGGCGGACGGCAGCTTCGTGGGCCGCTGGTGCGGCTGCTGCAGCTGCTGCTGGTGCAGGTCCAGCGCGCCCGAGAACATCATGTCGACAAAGACGTCGAACGCGTACTCGGTGTGGTTGGCCGTCAGGAAGCACGAGACGACCTCGTCGTAGTCCTCAATCGTCATGCCGCCGCCGTCGTGCTTCTCGCGCTCGTCGAGCAGCGCCCGCAGCCGCCGGTACGCCGCCCACGCCGTGTCCTTGGCGCCCTGGGCCGCCGCATTGCGGATCAGCCCAAAGAGCACGCGCGGGTCGCCGTGTCGTCGTGTGATCGTCGTCCCGCCGTCGCTCACTGATGCCTGCCGGAGAATCGCCTGCAGCTCATCGCCAAAGAGCCGGTCGGCAGCCCGTTCCGCGCGCGCCAGGTCGCCCTGCTGCGCGCACATGCGCACGCCCAGCTCCCAGTAGGCGGCCGCCGTGGCCGGGCGCGCGCCCAGCGTCGCCGCACCACGACGCCAGTTCTCGAGCGCGGCCGCCGGCCAGCCCTCGACAAACATGGCCTCCATGGCCAGCAGCTGCTGCTCGTCCGTCAGCGGCACGCCCGCCGCCTGCATGTCCTTGGCCAGGTAGTAGATGTGCGACATGCGCCGCGGGTTGCGCACGCCGCCGGCGCCGCTGCCCCTGCCCCTGCCCCTGCCCCTGCCCGTCTTGTCGTCCCACGCCAGCACCGCCCAGAGACAGCGCCACACGGCCGGCGGGATGTTGGACCACGCCTCCGCCAGCCCCGTCCGCGCCGCGCCGTACCGGCTCCACAGCGCCGTGATGATCTTGCTGTCCACGCCGCCGCTCGGCGTCTGGTTCGTGTTCGCCAGCCGCCGCGCCGCCGGCCGCAGCACGCTGTTGAGGTTCTTGACGTGCCGCCGCGCATTCGTCGACAGGCCCGTGTCGTCGATCCGCACGGCCGACGTGTCCAACGTGTCTGACAGGTCGGACGCGGCGGATTTGTCAAAGGCCGCGTCGGCCGCGTCGGCCGTGGCCTGCAGCGCCTCCTCCGCCTCCACCTCCTTGATCATGTCGTACTTGCGCCGCAGCCGCACCGTCCGCCGCCGCGTCGGCCCGCCCCGCTGCTCCAGGTCCTTCATCAGCAGCGACGTCTCCTTGAGCCGCGCCTCGAGCTCCGCCAGATCCGCCTCCGCCTCGTCGCCCAGCGAGCTGCGGTTGCTCACGTGCCGGATCGTGCCGTCGCGCTGCTGGTCAAAGAACCGCACCGTCACGTCCTCGTCCCGCCCGTACTGGTGCGTCGGGTCGTTGCTGGCCGCCCGCTGCAGGTCGTCGAGTGTCGGGATCTCGATCTTGGGGGCCGGTCGTGCCACCGGCGTCGCTCGCAGCGGGGGCGCCCGCTGCTGTGATGGCGCCGCCGCCGACGGCCGGCCATCGCCCCTCCGTGGCCGGCCGCGCACAGCCGCCGCATGGCGAGACAGTGTACGCACAGCCATGGCCGTCGTCGGTGTGCTTGTGCTTGTCGGCATCATAGCCGTCGCTGTCGCTGTCGTTGTGGCCCATGGCAGCCGCGTGGGTCGCCGCTGTGTCGCTCGCAGGCTGACCAGGCACGACCGGCAGACAAACGGGCTCCGTGTGCTCATGTCGGAGAAGAATGAGCGTGTCGGCCTCATCGTGTGCAAGGCATTGGGGTGTGCGTCGTGTTGGTGAAAGGTCGTCGCCGTGTCTGGAGATACGTCTTAACAAAATCGGACGCTACTGACAGACGCCAATTTTTATTTCTTCCAAAAGAACCCACTATTCGTGCCTTATCGGCGCGTTTGCTCGCTGTCGATTTCCTTCAGCAGGGTCAGATAAGACTTTTAGTGGTCTTTTTGCTGTTACAGGGGGTCACTAAAGTTTTACCCACTGTAGATCACGTGTGTCTCAACGACACCTCGTCGATCGAAAACTCCATATTTACATCTGCAATGCAGCCAATCGTATAACAGTATGTGAAGGAGAGAGACATAGGTGAAGAACGACGGATAATGGACAACATATTTTGCAAAGGCATCGTGTATTTCGTTACTTTCTGTCCTCCAGATATAAAAACTGATACATTACAAAGGTTACTTAGCTGCTTTTTACGTAGGAAATTTATGTAGTTTTTTTTTTCAGCTACAGAAACGGAAGCTACAGAAACGGAAGGAGCGATCCACAGGTAAAATCCGGGATATCCAGCAACCCCCTTTTTGCAGCTCTGAGGACTTCATATCTGTTCAATACACCCAAGTCGCGCAAGAAACTACCTGCTTTGGACTTTCCAATCTTTCTCGGCGCGTTCCATCTATGCTTCCAGCGCTTCGTATACGGCTTCTCACGTCACTTGCCTCGTTCCGAGCATCAAGCGTAAAGACGCGACAACCTCTTCCCTCTGTCTTCTTTTTCTTCCCCTAAAATGGTCGAAACGGCGACCGTTGTCTTGTAAGCATGGATTTCAATGACCTGTTTAAGAATTGTCGTTTCAAAATCATCTACTAACCGGGGGAGGGGGTCTGGGGGACACAGTGCACCGTTGCCCTCTTGGCCATGGTTCAAACCGCGCTTTTGGGGCGGTTTCCTACGTCCAAAGAATTCACAGCTTGGACATCGAAATGCTGGAGCAGACAAAGGAACCAGGCGGAGACTTGCCGGCTTTCAACACTATATATGAAAAGCAATCGGAAGCAGCAATTGAAACAGAGTGGTGGAGCCGCCTGGTATACGGTACCCGGTCCTTGGAGAATTACAACGAGGTCCGACAAGCCTACAACCTATCACATTACACACCTCTCGAGGCTCAAGACAAGAAACGTAGGCTTCCGAGAGCCGTATACAGCCCAGTTCGTGCCGCCACCAACACCCGCCGCCACGCGTGGAACAAGTACCTGAGGACTTTGCAGCTTCTTTCTAGAGTTCCCTAGGTGAAAAGACTATTTCGTGCT
Source organism: Sporothrix luriei (assembly GCA_021398005.1). Lineage (NCBI taxonomy): Eukaryota > Fungi > Ascomycota > Sordariomycetes > Ophiostomatales > Ophiostomataceae > Sporothrix > Sporothrix luriei. The sequence continues at coordinate 183,494 of WNLO01000028.1, read as the reverse complement.
GAGCAGGGGCTGCCTCGGTACGCCAGGGATTGAACGACCATATGATCCTAGCATCGACGGCTTGGTGTCTCGAGGTTTTATGTTCTTCCACCAATCAGTACTCCGCTCCTTAGAGGCAAGTTGACTGTTTTCTATATCGCGTATGTACTGTGAAGATGGGGCACCATGGTGCTGTTGACTGTCGAAGTGTGGCTGACAAGATGCCATGTTAGTCAGAACATCCCAGAGCCGTTGAGTAATGACCGGCCACGCAGCAGTGTATATAATAAGGTTCAATTACTAGTTACCTTGTCATTTGCTTGGTCGTTTAAGAACCCTTTGTCGCTTGATTTTGCTGCATGTTAAACAATTCATCAGCGTTTACAATTTTCGTTCTTTTCCTTCCATTGATTCTCCCACTCCTTTTTTGGCCCGTTTACGTTGTCTATCCCTTACGTTTCGCAGTCTCTCACATCTACTCGCCATGGTATTCTCCGATGTCGGTTCGGTGGACAGCAACACCAGCCGGGCCACGTTGGTCGACTCGAATGCGGCACCACTAGAAGCATCGGCAGAAAAGACAGCATCGGTCACCGGCCAGGATGCACTCTCGTTTGGTCCGCTTCTCACACCGATACTCGTGCCCAAGCCCAGAGAAACACGGCCACCGAGGCAGACGCTGGACGACATCGAGGAAGCCAACACAAACGCGTTTGTTCATGCCGCCTGCCGCCTGCACGAGGCCACGGGCGTCGTCACCGCCGAATACGACGAGCTCATCCGCCAACTGACCGGCGGCCTCTCGCCTGCGAAGGTTGCGACGGCGGCCGCCACCGGCACGACCGCGGACGGCAGAGACTACGACGCTCTCCCCGTCGCGGCCACGGCACTGCAGACGCTTCTGTCGGGTATGACGCTGTGGACGACGGCGCTCGGAACGGTGACGGGCATCGCCATCGACACGCGTGCCCAGGCCGTCGCGACAGGCCAGCTGCACCCGCTGCCAGCCCTCGCCGACAGCGCGATCGAGACACGGGCGACATTCGACGCATACACCAGGGGCGCCACGGCGACAACCTACACGGCCCGATTCGCGCGGCTCTTCGACGACATGTGGGCCGCTGTCAACAATATAGAAGCACCGCATGCTGGGCCGAGATCAAGCGAAATATATTCGTTGCTGCACCACCGTCATTACGACATAGGGCGTCAGTTGCATGGGAGACTCGAGGCCATCCGGTCGCAGGCGTCCTCTCTCCAACGAGGCCTCCGCCGAGACACACGGCAAAGCCCAGCGGACACGCAGGCTCTCGACACGAGGGGCAGCGTGCAGGAGATGATGACAGACCTGACGCGCGAGACCGAGAAGGCTGCAGCGTTCCTTGGGCATCTTGTGACGGTCGCCATCTGGATCGCCGAATGGCAGCGGGCGGACAAGACCTGGGAGAGTGACGAAGGCTGGTTTTCGAGAATGTTTGGCAATAATACGGAGGAGCAAAAAGAAAAGTCGCTATTGCAGGAGGCGCAAAAGGCCTACAAGCAGGCCAGTGCGGCCGTCGGTGTTGTGAAGGCTCGCATGGGACGAGTCGTTTTGCGAGAAGCCATGGAAGGGTGGCTGCTATATCGACATCGTAATTACAGCGTACAACATGCTCTAGCACAAGCGTCTGTGATCAGCGCTCCCCAGGCAGGTGCGATAAGACTTTTTAGTGGGTCTTCTCAAAACGGTTCACCGCCTTTGGCAGAATTGACGTTTTGGCGATAATGCTTTTGTTATCGCCATTATTTTTTTTTTCCAGTCGACAAGCCACTGAACGACAACCCATGAATCCCTGCTCAACAACTCTGCACACCTGTAACGACATAGCGAAGTCCTCCCTCTTGACGATCTCTCCTTCCACTCACACACCGTTGCCCCTCCGCCATGGCGGGCCCCTCTGGTTCCGACTTTGTGCGCTTCACCGGCCACCGGTTCCTTGCCCAGCGCCTGCTCCTGGCCACCCTCACAGGCCGCCCCGTGCACATCTCCGGCATCCGCAGCTCCTCGCCGACAAATCCTGGCCTCGCACCGCACGAGGTCTCCTTGCTGCGCCTCTTCGACGCCGTCACCAACGGTAGCGCCTTCCAGATCTCCTACACGGGCACGACCATTACCTACCACCCGGGCCTCATCACGGGCACCGTCGCCGGCGCCGGCGCCACCGAGGACGACGTGATTGAGCACATCATCCCTGCGGGCTGCACACGCGGCATCTCCTACTTCTTACTACCCATGGCCCTGCTGGCGCCCTTCTCCAAGGCCCACCTCAACATTCGCTTCTCCGGCCCCGGCGTCATTACCTCCGCCACCGAGACCGGCGACATCTCCGCCGACGCCGTCCGCCTCGCCATCCTGCCGCTGTACGGCCTGTTCGGGATCCCGCCCGCCCGCATCGAGCTCAACATCCGCCAGCGCAGCTGTGCCGGCCACGGCGACCGCCGCGGCCACGGCGTCGTCGACCTGCGCTTCGCCAGCCAGGTCCGCCTGCCCAAGACGCTGCACCTGCACCGCGGCGCCGGCCGCATCAAGCGCATCGGCGGCGTCGCCTACAGCGTCGGCGTGTCCGCGTCCAACAACAAGCGCATGATCCACGCCGCCCGCGGCGTGCTCAATGCGCTGACGGGCGAGATCAAGATTGCCGAGGCGCCGCCCAACAAAGACGATGCCACCAGCGGCGGCGACAAGCCCGGCATCGGCTTCGGCCTGTGCCTCGTGGCCGAGTCGAACGTCAACGGCGTCGTGTACTCGGCCGACGTCGTGAGCCCCCCGCAGGGCGGCGTGCTGGCCGAGGACCTGGGCACGCAGTGCGCGCACCGCCTGCTGGAGGCGATTGCCCAGGGCGGGTGCGTGAGCTGGACGGCGGCGCCGACGGTGCTGACGCTGATGGCGATGGGGTCCGAGGACGTGGGCCGCCTGCGGGTGAGCCGGGACGTTGTGGTGGCGGAGGAGGTGATGGGCCTGGCGCGGGACCTCAAGGCATTTGGCGCGAGCAGCTGGGGCCTGCGGCAGGCCGAGGCCGACCTGGTGGGCGGTGGTGACAGCGACGACGACGAGGATGCGCACAGCAAGCACGACGTGCTCGTTTCTATAAAGGGTACTGGTCTCGGCAATGTGGGCCGCAAGGTGGCATAAAGGACTGGTGGGCGGTTGAAAAAGGGGAAAAAGGCGTTTCGGAGTTGCATTGTATACACGTTTATATTGGGACTTGGAATACTGAATACCAAAAAGAAGCATGCCGTCTCGCAACAGGCTTTTTTATTAATACACTGTGCCCGTACTCCAAAGATGCATTTGTGACCAGCGAAGCCCCAAGGTATCCTCAAACAAAGCGGTGCTCACAAAATTATAGAATTAAAACACTCCAGAACGTACGCTCATTAGTTCATGAATATAGGTACCAGCCAATGTGTGCTATCTACATGCCCAGCACGCTATTGTGGCCGTTGCTGAGCATTCACGCGAGCGCGTGTTCGCCTCTCGGCCGCCAAACGGGCCAAGGTCACTGCATAGCCAATAGACTGGAGCGACTGGGCCGCGGCGCTGCTGTCTTTCTCCTGCAAGGCCCGCCGTATGGCGTGTACAATGTAAAAGTCCCCAATGTTGCCGCCGGAGCTGAGCGAGTCCAGCGCGTTCTCCACCGCCTCCTCCGGCGTGGCGGCGCCCAGGGGCCCGCCGAGGTCGATGTTGTGCAGCCGCTCGTCTTCGTCGGGCTCGCTGCTGCCGCTGGACGCAGTGGGCGCTGCGCCGGCCCCGTCGTCGGCGCCCGCAGCCTGTTGTGCAGCACCTCGCTCGGCAGCGTCTTGTTCCTGTATTGTAGGAGCCGCCGCCGGCGTCGCATTCGCTGTTGCATTTGCTGCTGCTGTTGCTGCTGCTGCCGTGGGTCCCCCTGCCGCGGAGAGTCCACCGACACGCGTCGCCGCCGCCGTCGCTACGCTGGCCGCGGCCGACCGGACCGGCGACACCAGCCGGCGCAGCTTCTCGCGCTCCGTGTGCATCGCCAGCATCAGACACTGCACCACGAGGACCACGAGGTCGAGCGCCACCAAGCCGAGCGCCGACGTCGGCGCCTTTTGGCCGACAAAGTCAATCATGACGCCGCCGTGGAGGTAGCCTCGGTTGGCCTCGGTGGCGCGGGGCAGCGAGCCCAGCGAGTGGGCGAGCAGGCACAGGAAGTTGGGCGCAAAGATGGCCACCAGGTGCGGTTTGCGCGCGTCGAGGGGAATGGCAAAGTCTTCGGGTTTCGGGGACAGGAAAAAGGAGTGCGGCGCGGCGCGGATGACGAAGCGAAAGAAGGAACAACTGCGCGGTTAGCGAAACGCCACGTCACGATCCAGACGAGAGCAGGACAACGACGCACTCCATGTAGTACAAGGCGCACAGCTCGGCAAAGACGAGCATGTCCAGCTGGCTCATCATGTCGGTGTAGAATGCGAGCTTCTTCTTGAGGCTCTCACGGACCTTGCCCGCGAGCGCTCCGGAGTAGCCACTGCGCGCCCGTGTGGCCGTGTTGGCACGACTGCGCCGGGTGCGGTGGGCGCTTCTCGAGGTGCCGCCAGCGTTGCCGCCGCCGCTAGCGCCGGCGCCGGCATCGGTGCTGCTGTTCATGGCTCGGCGCTTGGTGTTTGAGAGGCGGTGGTACGATGAAGGCGAAGGGGGTAAGGCGTTCTCGCCTTCAGATGGGTCGAGGCCAGCGAGGCTGCCGGACGGCACGCTACCTCATGTTTTAGGGCGTGGGCCGGAATGTGGCGATGATGTGATGATGCGACGATGTGGATGTCTCGGTACAGCAGTCAATGAACAAGTCGAGAGCGACGTAGCGGTGGCAATATGGCGTCGATATCAGCAGAGTGAGGTTCGTGCCGTAAAGTCAGATGTCGTTTGGAAGCAGAAGGCGGCTAGGAATGGCAATTGCGAGACGCTGGTGTTCAGAGCAGGTGCTACAAGTGTCTGAGAGGCCTGCGCCTGCCATGCGGAGCTGTCGCTACCAACACAGCTTAGTTTCGTTACGAATGCTCCAGAAGCCTTGCGCCGCTTGTGTGTCAGACCACAGGGGGCCTAGCTGGGCCAAGCTGGGGCCAGTTGGGTCCGCTCTGCCTGGACCAGGCCGCTGTGCTCGTGTCCCCGGGGCCTTCTGATTTCGACAATTTACAGCACGAGCCGCCAAGCTACAGGGGATGTATCCACTATTCCAGCAGTCCCATGCTTCATACGGGGAAGCGTGTGAGTCGGCCGGAAAAACAGTATCCCGGGCGCAGCCTTCTGTCTCTTCCCCTGCAAACAGTGCAATGGGCGCTAGCCTGAGTCTGGCTCTCGAGACAGCGCAGCCGCGGGGTGAGTAGGTGGGCCTGTGGTCGGTTTTTGGCTGATGGCGGGCTGTCTCGAAAATCTATGGCCAAATGTTCCGTCTGAGTCAATTTGCTGGACAGCCTCGTCACCACCAATTCTGCACCAATTGCCTCTGGCTAGCCTGCAGACGCAGCGACCACGATCGTACGGCGGAGTCTCGACGACAACTGAACACCTTTGCCCCCAATTTTGTCGCAATAGAACCCCACATCCCCATATCACACACAACAAAATACAAAACGCCACCATGTCGAGCGCCAAGGACGACCTGACCACGGCGGTGCTCCGGGCCCTGGCCGACGTCGAGTCTCTGGTGACGAGCGAGGCGTTCCCGAATGAGAAGACAGTCGACATCAAGGCGGCGCTGGACCGGTTACGGTCCCGGTCGATGCTGGCGTACGAGACGCTGGAGCGCGACGAGTACCTGCTGGAGCCCGAGGGCGAGCAGATTGCGGCCAACGGCAGCCACGAGGCGCGCGTATTCGAGGCCCTGCGCCAGGCCGTCGAGGGCCTGTCGGTGGCCGACCTGGAGAAGGCCGTGGGCGACAAGCAGGTGACGAAGCTGGGCCAGGGCAAGGCCTTCCGGGAGAAGTGGATTGCCAAGACGAGCGACGGCAAGTTCAAGGCCGTGGCCGCGGACATTACCGACACGACGCGGCAGCAGCTGCAGGCCATCCAACAGGACCGCGGCCACGCGGACGCCAAGGTCCTGGCCGAGCTGCGCAAGCGCAAGCTGGTGCGCCTGCAAAAGGTGGTCAACTTCCGCGTGCGCAAGGCGGACAAGTTTGCGCTCGAGATGGTGCGCGAGGAGACGGACCTGACGGCCGACATGCTGGCGTCGGGCGCCTGGAAGACGGCCACCTTCAAGCCGTACAACTTTGACGCCCTCGGCGCCGACCAGAACGCCGGCGCCCTGCACCCGCTCAACAAGGTCCGCCACGAGTTCCGCCAGATCTTCTTTGAGATGGGCTTCGAGGAGATGCCCACGGACAGGTTTGTCGAGTCGGGCTTCTGGAACTTTGACACCCTCTTCGTCCCGCAGCAGCACCCGGCGCGCGACCTGCAGGACACCTTTTACATCTCCGACCCGCCCCGCGCCGACCCCCCGCGCGCCACCGACGAGCACGACGCCAAGGACTACAAGCAGTACTGGGACAATGTGCGCCAGGTGCACGAGACGGGCAAGTACGACTCCATTGGCTACCGCTATCCGTGGTCGCCCGAGGAGAGCCTGAAGCTCGTGCTCCGCACGCACACGACGGCCATCTCGTCGGCCATGCTGCACCGCCTGGCCGCCAAGAAGGGCCCCGACGGCCGGCCACCGCCGGCGCGCTACTTCTCCATCGACCGCGTGTTCCGCAACGAGTCGGTCGACGCGACGCACTTGGCCGAGTTCCACCAGGTCGAGGGCGTGATTGCCGACTACGGCCTGACCCTGGGCGGCCTGATGGAGTTTATGGAGATTTTCTTTGGCAAGATGGGCCTCGAGGACCTCAAGTTCAAGCCGGCGTACAACCCGTACACGGAGCCCAGCATGGAGATCTTCAGCTACCACAAGGGCCTCGGCAAGCTGGTGGAGATTGGCAACAGCGGCATGTTCCGGCCGGAGATGCTCGAGGCCATGGGCCTGCCGCGGGAGATGCGCGTGTACGGCTGGGGCCTGAGTCTGGAGCGGCCGACCATGATCAAGTACGGCATCTCCAACATCCGCGAGCTTCTGGGCCACAAGGTGGACCTCAACTTTATCAAGAAGAATCCAGCTGTGCGGCTGGACAAGGATTAGAGGGGTGGTGATGCAGGAACGACGTGGACATGAAAATTAAAAGACAAGACATGGTGGGGATAAAAGGACAAAAGTAACAACGGATTTGTAAAAACGGCGGGCTCTGCCGGTAGACTATTGTATCGAGCTTACTTATTGTTACATGTGTAGCGAAGACATTGCATTCAGTTGAAAGGATGAGTTTGTTGACAGTTGACATAGCGTGACTCATTTAGGGGCATGAAGTAAGTGTGGTCATAATTCGGGGTACCTTTCTTGGTAGTACTGAATTTATGATGGTCGTTTTATATTTCTTTTTTTCTTTTTCTTTTTATTCAGGGTCTGTGTTTTTTTTTAAAAAAAAATTAACAAATAAATAATCATTACAAAATGTATGTAATTCAACCCACTCATTGGTTCCCACTGTACGTCCGAATACGGCGCTGAGTGCAACGAGACCTGCCCTGGCGCTAGTACCCACCACATTTCGGTCGATATTCCACATAATTCGGCCATGGGATTTGCTAGATTCCCATATATTCTTGAGTGGGCAATAGCGACACCGGTGACAACCGGAACAACACACGACCTGCCTTGCTTTTCAGTCTCAGTAAATAGCTCACATACATCGTAGTGCATCTTTCTCTACCTCTCCCACATTCCAGCTATAAAAGTGTGTGCTGCAGCTCTTTCATAATCTTTTTTTCTTGCTCTTTATCTGCAAATATGTCGTACAGCATCACTAACCGTTACGTTGGCTAAAGGTTGCGTGCCACGGCTGCTTGATCGGACTGCTGCCGTCCTCTGTATGCCTCGCTCCTTTGTCGGCGTCTCCCACGAGGACTGCCGAAATTTTCAATCTCTGGACAGCTCTTCTGCAGCCCATCTGCTTTTCCTTTCCGATCTTTTATTCTGGTTTCGTTCTTTCCCGCTTCGTAGATAGTTTAGGCGGTGTTGGAGCTGAATTAGCCAATCAAGTTGCCGAATTCGTCGGTGGGGAGCAAAAAAAGTGTGTAGCCCCAAATTTTGACAGGGGAAAGCGCGACCGGCCGCTGCAATGAAGACGAAAAAAAGAAAAAGAAAAATAAAAAGAGCAAGACGGAAGGAACGACCAACGAATTGGGCCTGGTTCTTATCTTATCCTGGGCCTCCCCCGCCGATGGAGCGAAAATAGAGAAAATAATAGTGACCCTCAACAAGAACGATTATTTGTATGACTCTTTTGTCCTGTCTGCGTTTCGTCCGGACCACCCTCTTCTACTCCTCCCCTTCCCTCCTTTGTCTCCTCTCGGCCTCCCTCTCTTTTATTTAAGACCAGGCTAGACGAGCATAGGGACAATCGACGAAGAGCCTCGACTTTTCTTTCTTTTCTTCCCGTTGACTATTTTTATTTTCTGTTATACGTGTTAGACACTCCTCACCCGCCTCTCCATTCAACCGCTCACGATGATGTCGGCCGTGTCCATGGCGGGCCGAGCTCCGTCTCGCCTGCTCCGGCATGGTCGATGCCTCCCGACGGCCGTCCCCTCGACCCGCGTCGCCGCCTTCTCGGTCAGCGCCCAGGCGCAGCTGCAGCAGGCCATCCACCGCCCGCTAGTGGCCACGCAGCCCAAGACGCTCAAGACGCTCGAGACGCTCAGCAGCCACCTCAGCACGCGCCGCACGCTGTCGCAGTCGACCAAGCGCGCCGCGACGGCCGTCGACTCGGCCGTGGCAGACTCGGTGCACGACCCCAAGGCGTACATGCAGAGCGGCGTGGTCAAGCCGCGGGAAGAGGTCGACGTCAAGAAGGTGCTGGTGATTGGCAGCGGCGGTCTGGCCATTGGCCAGGCCGGCGAGTTCGACTACTCGGGCGGCCAGGCGCTCAAGGCCCTCAAGGAGGCCGGCGTGGCCTCGGTGCTGATCAACCCCAACATCGCCACGATCCAGACCAACCACTCGCTCGCCGACGAGGTGTACTACCTGCCGGTGACGCCCGAGTACGTCAGCTACGTCATCGAGCGCGAGAAGCCCGACGGCATCTTCTTGTCGTTTGGCGGCCAGACGGCGCTGAACCTGGGCGTCGAGATGGAGCGCCGCGGCCTCTTTGCCAAGTACGGCGTGCGCGTGCTCGGCACGAGCGTGCGCACGCTCGAGCTCAGCGAGGACCGCGACCTGTTTGCCCGCGCCCTCGACGAGATCAACATCCCCATTGCCAAGTCGATTGCCGTCAGCACCGTCGACGAGGCGCTCGACGCCGCCCGCCAGATCGGCTACCCCATCATCGTGCGCGCGGCGTACGCCCTGGGCGGCCTGGGCTCGGGCTTTGCCAACAACGAGGAGGAGCTGCGCAACATGTCGGCGCGGTCGCTGACGCTGTCGCCGCAGATCCTGGTCGAGAAGTCGCTCAAGGGCTGGAAGGAGCTCGAGTACGAGGTCGTCCGCGACGCCAACAACAACTGCATCACCGTCTGCAACATGGAGAACTTTGACCCGCTCGGCATCCACACCGGCGACTCCATCGTCGTCGCGCCCAGCCAGACGCTGAGCGACGAGGAGTACCACATGCTGCGGTCGGCCGCCATCAAGATCGTGCGCCACCTCGGCGTCGTCGGCGAGTGCAATGTGCAGTACGCCCTGCAGCCCGACGGCCTGGACTACCGCGTCATCGAGGTCAACGCCCGTCTGTCGCGGTCGTCGGCGCTCGCGTCCAAGGCCACGGGCTACCCGCTCGCGTACACGGCGGCCAAGATCGGCCTCGGCCACACCCTGCCCGAGCTGCCCAACGCCGTCACCAAGACGACGACGGCCAACTTTGAGCCGTCGCTCGACTACATTGTCACCAAGATCCCCCGCTGGGACCTGTCCAAGTTCCAACACGTCAAGCGCGACATCGGCAGCGCCATGAAGTCGGTCGGCGAGGTCATGGCCATCGGTCGTACCTTTGAGGAGTCGTTCCAGAAGGCCATCCGCCAGGTCGACCCGCGCTTCGTCGGCTTCCAGGGCGACAAGTTTGCCGACCTCGACTTTGAGCTGCAGAACCCCACCGACCGCCGCTGGCTCGCCGTCGGCCAGGCCATGCTGCACGAGAACTACTCGGTCGACCGCGTGCACGAGCTGACCAAGATTGACAAGTGGTTCCTGTACAAGCTGCAGAACCTGGTCGACACCACGCGCGAGCTGCAGGCCGTCGGCAGCCTCGGCGGCCTCAAGCGCGAGCTGCTGACCAAGGCCAAGAAGATGGGCTTCTCGGATCGCCAGATCGCCAACGCCCTCAACAGCACCGAGGACGAGGTGCGCGCCGTCCGTCGCCAGTTTGGCGTCCACCCGTGGGTCAAGAAGATCGACACCCTCGCCGCCGAGTTCCCCGCCAACACCAATTACCTCTACACCACCTACAACGCCAGCACCCACGACATCGCCTTCGAGGACAAGGGCACCATCGTCCTCGGCAGCGGCGTCTACCGTATCGGCAGCTCTGTCGAGTTCGACTGGTGCTCGGTCAGCGCCGCGCGCGCCCTTCGCGCCATGGGCAAGAAGACGGTCATAATTAATGTAAGTCCAAGGGTCGCCTGTAGATGGAACGCCATCCCTCTGCATTCCCATTGCAGTACCTCACGTGCTTATCTATGCCTATCCTGCTCCTTCCTTCTACGTCCATCTCCTTCTTTCTGCACATCCCCTTGCACCTTCCTTTCTACACATCGTCGCTCCTTATTAAAGTGGATCCGAGTGGGTCCGCTCGACTTACATCACCAACCTCCAACCATCCAAATATGCAAATATACAAATATTGTACAGCAAAGCACTAACACCCATTCAAGAACAATCCCGAGACCGTATCCACCGACAGCGATGAGGCGGACCGGCTGTACTTTGACGAGAGCAGCTACGAGCGGGTGATGGACATCTACGAGCTCGAGCAGGCCAGCGATGTTGTTGTGTCGGTGGGTGGCCAGCTGCCGCAGAACATTGCGCTCCGTCTGCAGGAGACGGGCGGTGCCAAGGTCCTGGGCACCGACCCCCGGAACATTGACAAGGCCGAGGATCGCCAGAAGTTCTCCAACATCCTGGACACCATTGGTGTCGACCAGCCTGCGTGGAAGGAGCTGACGTCGGTTGACGCTGCTGCCAAGTTCGCCGAGGATGTCGGCTACCCTGTCCTTGTCCGCCCGAGCTACGTTCTGTCCGGTGCTGCCATGACCGTCATCCACAGCCAGGAAGACCTCAAGGACAAGCTCGAGGCTGCGTCCAGCGTCTCGCCGGACCACCCCGTCGTCATCAGCAAGTTCATCGAGGGCGCCCAGGAGATCGACGTCGACGGTGTTGCGTCCCAGGGCGAGCTGATCCTGCACGCGGTCAGCGAGCACATTGAGCAGGCCGGCGTGCACTCGGGCGACGCGTCGATGATCCTGCCGCCGGTGTCGCTCGACGAGACCACGATGGACCGCGTCAAGGAGATTGCCCAGAAGGTCGCCGCCGCGCTCGAGATCACCGGCCCCTTCAACATGCAGATCATCAAGGCCGACGACCCGGCCGGCGGCCCACCGGCGCTCAAGGTCATCGAGTGCAACCTGCGCGCGTCGCGCTCGTTCCCCTTTGTCAGCAAGGTGCTCGGCACCAACTTCATCGACGCGGCGACCCACGCCCTCGTCGGCGAGAACGTCCCGGCGGCCCGCGACCTCATGAAGGTCCCGCGCGACTACGTGGCCACCAAGGTGCCGCAGTTCTCGTGGACCCGCCTGGCCGGCGCCGACCCCTTCCTGGGCGTCGAGATGTCCAGCACGGGCGAGATGGCCTGCTTCGGCAAGGACCTCGTGGAGGCCTACTGGGCGTCGGTGCAGTCGGCCATGAACTTCCGCGTGCCCGAGATCGGCGAGGGCCTGCTGTTTGGCGGCGAGACCAGCAAGGACTGGCTCGCCCAGGTGATCCACTTTGTCGGCCCCATGGGCTACAAGCTGTACGCGGCCGAGCCGCACGTCAAGGCGTTCCTCGAGGCCGCCAGCAAGACGCCCATCGACGTCCAGGTCATTGAGTTCCCCACCGAGGACAAGCGCCAGCTGCGCGAGGTCTTTGCCAAGTACGACATCCGCGGCGTCTTCAACCTGGCCAAGGCCCGCGGCAAGACCGTCCAGGACGTCGACTACGTCATGCGCCGCAACGCCGTCGACTTTGGCGTGCCCCTGTTCATGGAGCCCAAGGTGCGTTTCCCCCGCGTATTCCCTTCTCCCCTCCCCCTTCTCCAAGTGTTTCACCACTAACGCAACGTACAGACGGCCATCCTGTTCGCGCAGTGCTTGAGCGAGAAGCTGCCCCGCGCCGAGGGCACGCCTTCCGAGGTCCGCCGGTGGTCCGACTTTATCGGCGGCAAGCCTCTGTAAATGCCTTGCGACTTTGTCAATGCGCACATTGGCAGCACACATCAGGACTGTCCAAAAATCTCTTTGCAGGCGTTTGGGAGGGTTCATTTTGATACAACAAAACAGAAAAGAAATGGAACACGGATGGGAAGGCAAGTTAAAAAAAGCACCTTTCAAGGGAGGAACCATGAGGCGTAGACGTTTGAGGTTTGGAGAGAGCAGCAGGCGTGAGAACAATGTCACCTCGTCCTGGTTGGGTAGTTTATGGTTGATTTGATTGTGAGGGTTTTTCGGAATTGTTCTCGTTTTACCATTTATTAGCATGATTCACTTTGCTATAAGCCGCAAGTCTTGTTGCGTATAGTTTCTTTTTCTTCTTTGCACACAGCAATGCCACTCTACATCTATATCGTCTGCATTGCTTGTGTTTCCGTGTTTGAATGACGTACTACAATGGTTGGTTTCACACAATGCCCTTATTGGTAGCATTCTCCGTACAATTTATTCTTGTATTCTCTCTGCCCCGATTCCATACCGGGCATACCATTGTCCTATCTCGTATGATATATTAAATACCGCCCAAGTCTAAACTGACTGCCAGCATCATCATCATCATCATCCATCGGCCCTAGTTCTCCATTGACCGCAATCCTCCCTTCGAATCCTCTTCCTGCTCGTGCTTGGAACTCGTAGACGGTGTCTTGTCCGTAGCCGACGGTGACGGCGGTCTTCTCAACGACGAGCTTGTGGTGTCTGTGGTGGCGGTGGTGGCGCCGGCCATGCTGTTCGCTGTGGGATCGGGGGTCGCACGGTTCGACAACGCCGGCGAGCGCGCGTTTAGCCTAACGGCAGCAAATCGTTTAGCAAGGGGTTCGCCAGATTCCGCGTCACGGAGGGTGCCGGTAGAGGAGGCCGACGAAGAAGCAGGGCAAAGGGGAGGAGTAGACGAGGAGGAGAGGGGTTGGGGGCGGAGGGAGGACAGCAAGGACGAGGAGGGCGGAGAAGGAGGAGCAGCGGCGGCCATTGGCGACATGGACGCAGACGAAGCAGAAGGAGACGGCGAAACTGTGGCAGGGTCGGCACCACCGACCCCCTGGTCACGGTCATGGTCACGGTCACTGCGGCGCCCACGGCCGTCTTCACTGTTTTTGCTTCTGCTGCTCTCGTAGTCCCTGCGGCTTCTACCACCTTCTGCGCCGGTACTCATGCTGGTGCTGGTGCTGGTGCCGCCACCCCGCATTCTCAAACCGCCAAGGGGAGCAATGCGCCTCTCCACGTCTTCTTTGTTGCGTCGCGTGGTGCCTAGGTGCTGGATGTCCTCCATGGCCTCCTCTCTGTCCTGTCGGGGTCGCTTGGGTATTCGCTCACCGGCAGATTGCAGGATCATCAACAGCGTCTGCCAGCCGGGTGTGGACTGCAGCTGGAACGTGTCGGCAAGGTCGTGTTGCGTCGCGACGCGGCAAAGCAGGGCTTCCTCGTCCTGGATATGTTAGACAGACAATAAAACCAACGTGGTAACGTAGTACGCGAAGCTGACGGGGCCGTACCTTTGACAATACGTCCATCTTGTGGAGAGCGCAGAGGAGGTGGAAGTTGGAGACGTGCAGGTCCTTGGCGTCTGCCTTGCCCGAGTTGGCTTGGAGCACACGCGCGACGGCCGCGTGCTCCTGGCTCTCGCCAATGTACTCGCGGTTCTCAATCGGGAAGCCCAGGTCGGTAAAGACGGGCTTGGATTCTTGCGGGAAGCCGTGCGTCAGTGTGACAAAGAGGTACTCGACGGGGAACGCCGGCTTGGCGTTCTCCTGCACATTGGCGCCGTACTCGTTGATGTGGCGGTAAAAGACCTCGGGGATGTACCGTGTGCGGCTGACCGTGCCGTCGTCCTCCTCCTCATCGCGCACGAGCATCGACTCGGGCTCGGCCGACGGCTCCACAATGTCGGCGCGCACCATCTCGACGGCCTCGTTGGACATTTGGTACGCAGAAATGCCAATCTGGCCCTCCTCGTTACCGGAGATGACGCAGGTCACAAAATTGGAACCAAAGCGGCCCGTGTCGCTCCACTTGGTCGGCTTGGGGTGCTGCGCCTGCAGCCGCGCGGCAAAGATGACCTCGAGCGACGACAGGTAGTACGAATCGGCGTGGCGCTTGCACACCACGGACCCGTCGCCGGCGCCCGCGTCGAGCAGGTCCGTCCAGATGACGCCCACCCGCTCCAGGCCGCACAGCGTGGCCACGGCGTCGACCTCCTGTTCGTTCTCCCAGGGGTTCAACGACACGCCGTCGGTCTCATCGACCTGCGGCGGTTCGTAGATGGCCTCAACGACAGCCTTTGTGCCCAGCGGGACGACCTCGTACTGCTCATAGCGACCGTACAGGTAGCCCAGGCGCTGGCCGCCGCCTTTTCGCCACGCGTTGATGAACGAGTCGACGATGGCTGGCGACGCAAACTCGACGTGGTCGACAGAGCGGAATGTCTGCGGCTGCAAGGAGATGGCGCTCGGCTGGCACTTGCTGCAGATGCCCTCGGGCCACTGCGCATGGCCCGACGGGCAGTTGGGCCGGACGCGGAAGAAGGGCTCGACCAGCGGCGGGATAAACGAAGCGCCGAGCTCGGGCTTGTTCTTTTCCGAGTTGATCTTGCGCAGGTAGGAGTGGAAAGACAGGTACTTGATCTTGTGCTCGTCGAGGTAGGCGGCGTTGAACGGGTCGAGCGGCTGGCAGTAGTCGCACATGCCCTTGGCGCCGTGACGGCACATTTTGGGGTCCCGTTTCCGCGGGATCTTGCCGTCGAGCTTGTCGAGCTTGTCGTCGAGTTTGGACTGCTTCACCACTTCCCAAGGATTCTTTATGCGCGCGGCCACCGCCGAGATCGAGGCTGTGGTCGAGGGGGTATTTGCAGGAAGCGGGTCGATCGGACGGTCCTCGGCGGGCAGCACGGGCTGGCCATTGAGGCGGTTGGAGGAGGAGGAGAGGGTCTGGGGTTTGGCGGATGTTGCGGCCCCGTTTGCGTGGCCGTTGGAGTCGTCTTCCTTGTGCTTGTACTCCAGAAAGACCATGTCACCGTGGCTGTTGGCGTTAGCTGGGATGGAGATCCGCGGAGCACCAGCTGTCCTTGATTCCTCGATTCCTTGATTCCTTGATTCCTGGATGATACATACCCTAGACCAGTCTGGCTGATGGGCACGTTGGCCACATCGGCGACCTTCCGCTTCTCGCCCTTATTTGTCGGGTTGTTCGACACTGTGATCGTGGTCGGGTCGACGGTCGGTGGAAGCTTAGGCAGCAGCTGGAGCAGTTAGCAAAGGCGCGCGGACCACCGTGCCCTCACGTTAGAATGCAGCTCCCTTCAACATACCTTGAGCATGATGGTGCCAAATGTGTCGGTCTTCTCGGCTTCCTGACGGATCATGCCGTCGGGCCCGCGAAAGCGGAGCAACATCGCGGCGGTCGTCGACGATCAAGCGCTGAGCGGCATGCGTTGTGATGGGACGCGTTGGTAGCGGTTATCGAGCTTGGGTGACGTGTTGGTCCAGTTCAATAAGAGTAGGTGTTGATGTTGCGAAGTTTCGGAAGTAAAAGATAATAGAGTGAGTAGGCTGAGAAATAAAAGTGGAAGTCACCGAGTCGATGTTTGCATTAGTGAGGAAGGAGCTTGTGCACAGTGGTCAGTTATCAGCAATCGTCATATCCGTCATTGCCTGAAGCTCGAACTCTAATGCGCCCCACCACGCACTGTCCCTCTTTCCTTGTGTTTCCAGCTGTGACGAAAGCGAGTGGCGCCTGTGGCGTGGGCACTGTGGCGCGTGCTTAGTAAATATTTGGCCAATCAGAGCACACGGCATGGCGAATCAACGGTTCAAGGCTGTTAGCTGTCCTTTTGCGCCAGGGGCTTTTGCGGACGGCATGTGTTTTGTATGGGAATTTCTTGCGTACCACAAGTCGCCGTTTTCGAACTCCTCGATACAGCAACGAACGCAGCTGACGGAACCAACGACGGTCGTCCTCTCCCTTGGCCGCTGGTCCTTCTCATTCTTGTCACTCTTTACTGAGATTTCTTTACCTGGCCTGTTTCTTCGTTGACCTCACGCTTTGCTTTCCAATCCCATCCACCCTTCTCGACATCTCGACATTCCTTTCCTCCTTTGTCAACAAACAAACGAAAGCACTTCCCACACACTCCAGACTGAGCACCACAATGGGCCTCCCCTCCGTCGACTGGCAGGGCCTCATCCTGCCCGTCGCCTACCTGCTCGTGCTCGGCGGCACCTTTGCTGCCTTCTCAACCATCTACCGCCGGCGCAAGGCCGTCCAGAGCGCCAGCCTCAGTCCTTGGTTCCCGCCGCACCTCCAGCGCAACGTCTACCTGTCGCTGCTGCACATGGAGCCCGAGCCGGGGTCGGACAAGCCCCAAAAGGTCCCCGACACCGTGCTGCGCGCCGCGCTGCTGCGCCGCGCCGTCGAAGACATCCACCGCATCATCCAGATCCGCACCGGCAAGCAGGCGTGCCAGTCGCTGCTGCAGCGCGGCAGCGTGGGCGACGACCTGTGGCAGCGGTTCCTGCGGGCCGAGAAAGAGATGGAGGACGAGCTGCGCGACGTGGTGATGGAGGCCAACGCGCTGGTGCCCAACTGGGGGCAGAACATCTTCCAGACGGCCAACGCGATCGCGGCCAACGAGCTGCTGCGCACGAAGCTGGACGCCGTGCAGGGCAAGGCGGCCGCCGAGAAGGCGTGGTGGGCGAAGCGCAAGCTGTCGATGCCGCCGTCGGCCGGCGACGATGCAGCGGCAGCCACGGCCGCTGTGACAGAAGATGCAAAGGGCCCGTCTTCGCCGGCGGGAGCGAGCAAGACCTCTGAGGACGACACGGTGGTTGTGGACACACCTGCGGCGGCACCTGCACCGGCGCCGGCACCGGCGCCGACCCCGGCATCGACGCATCCAACACCGAGCGGCAAGAAGAAGAAGGGCAAGAAATAGAGCTTCAAGTCCCGATCCCGCCGGAAGTGACCGGCCACATTTGCATCCCCACAGAAATTATAAAATATACGAGATTGCGCTGTGTACACTAGTAGCTGCGAAGGAAGGATGGAAAAGGCAGTTGAGAAAGGATGGTGAACGACAAGGCGACACCGAGATGGTGAACACGGATTTTTGCTAAACCATGGCGTTTGGGGCCCGGGAACCTGTGTCTTTTTTGTCTTTCCGCTGTTGCGAATGTTATTCCGTGCGTTATTAATGGACGTTGCTCTCACATTATATACTGAATTTGATGACTGAAAACTGTGGGCTGTAAAAATCAATATGTGAACTTATATTTTTGAATTTGTCACGTAAATGATAAACGCCAGGCTCTCGTAAAAAAAAAGGCTGTTTTCCAAACAAAGAAGCCCCATGTGGCAAGGGGCAGTATAGCAATGAATGCGTCGCTCGCAGCGAAAAATGCGCACAAAGAAATCAAAGGCGACAGATGGAAGGAATATATATGTGCGAAAACGCCAAAGACCAATACAAAGAGACAGACGCATGCAGCCGTGAAATGGACAGAACGTGATTCATAACGAGCGAAAAGTAGTCGACAAACGACAAACGACAGCCGACAGACGACAGACGACCCTAGTAGTGGCCGGTCTTGCGACGCATAATCTCTTCGCTGGCGCCGGCCTGGAGGCGTGCCCGCTGGGCCTGCTCGATGATCTCGTCGATGGTGAGGTCCTTCGCCTCGGGCTTCGTGTAGGTCCTCTCGTCGGACGTCATGTCGCAGTCGCCCATGTCAGTGTCCATCACCGTGCTGTCGACGTCCATGTCGGTGTCCGTGCACATGGTGTCGCGGGCGACCGTGTCGCCGTCGGCAACGATCTTGTTGATCTGGCGCATGCTGCAGGCCATGCAGACCGACTCGGCATCCCATGACGTAGCACACGCCCCGTGACAGCTGTTGGCAGGGCGGGGCACGCGCTGGCGGCGACCCCGGTGTGCCGAGCCGGTCGGCCGCTGTGGCGTGTCACAGCCGCGCAGGCCGATGAAGCGGCCAAACTTGCGGCGTTTGTCCTCCAGCGTCAGGCCGATACGCGGCCACTCCACGGGGCACGGGTAGCAGTACTTCCACGGCGTGGGCGTGCGCTGGTGGTAGAAGCTGGCGAGGCTTTCGAGCTGTTCGTCGGTGAGCAGCCAGAACTGGACAATGGTCAGGGGAAAGTCGCGATGGGCGACGCCCGTCTGCGTGTTGACGAGTGCTTGGAGCTCCTGGGCCATGTGCGCGAGCTTGGCCTCGAGGGCTGGGCGGCGGGCTATTCGGCGGGCAGCGAGAGATGGCATTGTGTCGTGTGTGGTGGTAGGTAGTAGGTGGTAAGAGAAAAACAAATCTTTTCTGTTTCCCGTTTACTGTACTTGGTGACGAGCGAGGAGGAACAGCTACCAGCTAGGGTAACTGACAGGAAAAAGGAGAAATGGGTACTTCTGCGGTTGCTTGGAGATGGATGTCGGCATGGGGGAGATCGAAGAAGCTGTTCATCGAAACGAACGGGGGACGGCCATTCTAAAATACTGGAGAGACGACAAAAGCACGAAAGGAACAAAAGAGGCAGCACTTTGCGTCGACGCCACAGCAATGCCCCGTGGTCTCATCTGATGCTCAATCGTTTGTCTGTGTTTGCGACTGTGCTTTGTCGTCGAGATAAAGGAGCAATCGTGCGAGAGTGCGAGAAAGGCTGCCGTCTGTTTTGGGGTTGCCCCTGGCCGACCTTTCAATCCACCCCTTTTGTTGTTTCTTAGTCCATAAAGGCGGAGGGGAGCAGAAATCAAACATAGAACATGCAGTTGCTATCAGGAAAAGAGTGCCGACAGGCGTCTTTGAACAAGTCCTTTGTCCCGTATTGTATGCACTTTGTTTGTCTTTCACGATTGTTTTCAAAGACGGGTCAAAGGCGAGCCGTAAAGAAACGCGTTTATTGACAATGGCTACCAAGGGTGTCAAAGAAACTTGCGTTCTATTGTTGTCGTCTTTGAGGGAAGCCCCCTACAGCCACTTGATTTTGGCGACATGGTCGACCTTGCGTCGAGTGGGCTTGATATAGCCCAGCGTCTTCATTTCGGACAGGCCCTGATAAAATTGGACGAGGCGCCGCCGCTCCAGTGTGTCTTCTTCGGCCCCCTCCTCGCCGTCGGCTGCATTGTCGCCATTGTTCGTTGCGACCTCTTTGTCGCCATTTGCGCCACCGTCTTTGTCTTTGCGTCCGTTGCCGTTGTCTGAGACGGCATTCTGGAAAGCCTCCCACAAATCGGCCACATTGATCAGTGGGCCAGCATCGAGGTACAGCTGGTAGAGGATCGCTGTCGCAGGAAGTGTAGGCCGGATGCTTCCTCTCTCGGCGTCACCATTCGTCTTGTTCGACTTCGTTTTGGAAGGTTTTGTCCCAGCACAGCAGTCGCATGTCAGGTAGTCGTGTGGCCGTGCAAGCGCCCGTTCTATGACCAGACCGGGGCGCGGGATGAAAACGTCGCGGTAGGGTGTGTGGGCGTTGTACAACCAGACCTCCTGCAGCCAAAGACGCTTCGATGGCGACGAGGAGGGCGTTGCTAGTGAGGACGGGGCCACTGCAGCACGACTGACCGTTGCTGGCTCAACGTCGACAACGCCAACAACCGCGGCGACGGCCGCATCCACCAACTCCGTGAAAGCCTGGTCCTCTTCAGTCAAGGCCATGGAGTCTCGGCTCAGCTGGACCTTTTGTGCGACAACGGTCGTGCGAAGGACTTTGCTTTGGGCCGTGTACTTGCTGCGTAGTTGGGGCGGGCCGCCACCGCCACTACCGGGGCTGGACGGAACCCCACCGGCAGCTTTGAGGCTCATGATCCGACTCCGGGCCCGGTTGGCATAGCTGGCCTCGAGCTTCTTCTGGAGCTCCTCAATCTGGCCGGCAATCTTGGCGAGGTTGGAAGGCAGTGCGGCCCAGCTGGCCTGACACGGATCCACATGGCCAGCAAGTTCGGCGCTGTCGTGTGGTGGTGCCTCAAGTGCAAGCTCCGCATCGCCAGCCTCAACCGCAGCAATGAGGCGCCGAAGTAGAGTGACCAGTTCCGAAGACGACATGCGCCGGATGGCAGTTGTCATGGAGGCAGCCAGCGATGAGTCGTCATCGTCAAGCGTGAATGCATCCTCGTTAGCGCCGCGCTGGTCCTCGAGGGCAGTGATGTAAAGCTCCGTAAATGACTGTCCAGGAAACACGCCGCTGGCCGCGGCGAGATGAACAGCACGCGCTATCTGCTGGTTCCAGCGCCGCTGGTATTGCAATTGGTCGGCCACGGCTTGCCGGAGGAAATGTTGCTGGTCTGGTGTGTCACTGAGCAGCTGCTTGGCCACGTCAATGTCACCATCCGTCACGAGGGCTTCGACGTGGCGCCGGAACGAGGGCAGTTGTCGGAAGGCCGCAAGGTAGTCTGGGTTCTGTAGAAGAGTGTCTTGGGTCGTTGTTATGGTGCTATCTCCGATATCGTGCAAGAAGACACTGAGCGGGTTGGCGTAAAAATAGCACATATAGGCGTACTGCTTGTGTTAGACAAAACAAACAAAACAGCCAAGACACGACAAAAGATGAGCATAGGACTCCTACCTTCAACGAGTTAACAAACACTGAGACACCCGCCACTTGCTCGTCTTGCCTCTCAGCCAGGCTGCGGAGCAACGAGGGGCCGATGCGCAGTGGTACGTCGGCCGCCGCAACGGCACAACGGACCAACCGATCCAGCACGGCCGACGAGGGGGCAATATCGAACTGCGCCGCGGACAGATGGTGAGCTGCCTGTTTGGGCAGCCGTGCCTGGAAGAGGTCGACGGACGTGGCCACCCCAAACAGGAGCACAAAGGGGATGCGGTCAAACCACGAGTGCAGGAAACTGATCAGGTCGGCCAGCAGCCCGCCGTCGAACGCCTCGCTGTCCTCGAACGCCACAACGACGCGCGAGGTTGCCGGGTCACTGATGGCTGCTGCCACGGCCTCGAGGTCGTAGGCAAGGTATTTGTTGCCGTTGTGGGCCACAACGTCGTCTTCGTCTGCGCCCCCGTCGTCGACACCGTTTCCAGGCGGCGACACGGAGGAGGCAGCCTGCACGATTGTCTTGAGAGCGGCACGCAGATTGGGTGCTTCGGCCGCGCGGAGACGGACCATGCGGCGGACACAGCGATCCTTGCCTTTGGCACTGCTGTCGCGGTGGATGGTCGTCTCGCTCTCCGCGAGCGAAGCGGACAGCTGGCGGAAGAGCAGCATATCCGTGGTGGCAGCAGGCCCGAGAATGACAAATGCGGCCGGCAGTTTTGTCCTGTTGGTCTTGTTAGGGCGGCACTGGAAGTCGTTGCATACAACACCCCCATGGCGCCATCAGCGGCAGCAATACGTACTGCATCGGCGTCTCAATAAAGTCCATGACGGCACGTAGCGTCGCCTGATTAGAGCGTTGCAAGACGGTCTGCATTTGTTAGACACGACGTACTCCGCGGAGGTAGATGTAGATGTAGATGCAGCTGGAAGTTGTCACATACCTGGA
Source organism: Sporothrix luriei (assembly GCA_021398005.1). Taxonomy (NCBI): domain Eukaryota; kingdom Fungi; phylum Ascomycota; class Sordariomycetes; order Ophiostomatales; family Ophiostomataceae; genus Sporothrix; species Sporothrix luriei. The sequence goes on along the minus strand of WNLO01000028.1, from coordinate 161,484 downwards.
TCCGGTCATCGAGCTGGGTCCACAGAGAGCTGAATAGCTGTCGTCGGCGGGCCACTGCCTCCGGTGCTTCGCGACCCTGGAGGAGGGCCGGGAATGCAGCCAGCGCATTGTCGTCGCCGGCGGTCCCGTCGCCCTCGTCCATGTGGTCATGTTCGCCGTCGCCACCAACCTTTGCCTTGCCCTTGGCCGTTCGCCGCTTCTTGGGCATTGGCGTCCGGTCGTTGGCCCGGCCATGCTTTCTGCTGCTGCGTGATGCCGATGGCGACGTTGTAGCACCTCGATTCTCGCCATTGTTGGCTTCCTCGTCCTCGTCATCGGACGGGTTGAAAATGTAGGCGACCTTTGGCGGTTAGCAAGGGTACTCTGTCTCAGAAGACAGGGATAAACCTACCGGATGGACGATACTTGTCTCTGCATCGTCACCAGCAGGAGCAGCCATCTTGAATGAATGGTGGGTTAATGGGCAAGAGGCTGGCTGTGCATGAACGAGGCGTCGTCAAGCAGAGCTCTAACATAATATGATGTTACCCCGTGAGGAGTAAACAGCTGTAAAGTGGTCACGTGGCAAGCCCACTCGCGGAAAGCTGCCGTGCAAAGCGCGTCGCGCGTCGAGAAGTGCTATTAAAGTGGGTCTCGTCTCAACTAGAGAGACCACTGAGTCACTTGCAAATCGTAGCCATCGCGTCTTTGCTGTGTATTTAAATATAGAGTATTTTTTATTTGCTATTTTCCAATCTTGTACATCTCGCCCTCCTGCTCGCCCTTCCTATCGGAGAGAAAGGAGGAAGCACGCACGCCATGGACAAATCTGTCCACTCACTCTCGTTTTTCACCCGGACCCTTCACCCCAGCCGACGGAGAAAAAACGTATAGAAACCTATTCATCCCAATAAACATAAAAAGACCAATTGGACGTAGGGCAAGAACGAATACACAAAGAGAGCACAAAAGTGGACGAACTCAAAAAACACAAGGGACAACGGACAACGGACAACGGACACGTGACGACAACAACGAGGACGATCCGATAGTAAATACTAAATAGACATATATCAACTGGAGAGAAACAGAAACGGGAAAATAGCACCAGAGCAAAACATGTGCGCAGAATAACCTTACCAACGTACCAAAAGACCAAAAATACACAAATACACACAAATGAAAAAGACAGCATCAAAACGTGACACAAAGAAAGGAGGCAGGTGGTAGAAAGAAAAATGTGGAAACAACTGCGTTTGTCATGCGTAGACGACGGTGCACATCTCCAGAGCGTGTGCTGTCCGTGTCACGATTCTCGTCCGCGTAGGGCAGTCGTCGCCGAGGTTCAGTGCGAGACACTATGCTGTCGCCTCAACGCCTGCGGGCTGCAAATCGTTGTTAGCATTTGGAAGACAGAAGCCATTGCAAACAAGCATCCCGGCGCCCTCTCGTGCCCTCTCGTGACCTCAACGTACCTCTTCCTTGGGCTTGTCGCTCTCGGCGGCGGGTTCTGAGCCGGCCTTGTCGCTCGTCTCCTTCTTCTCGCCGTCCTTGTCCTTTTCGACACCATTGGCCTTGGCCTCGCCGTTGCCGTTGGTCGTTGCGGTGCCGTTGGCCGCCGCTGCCGCCGCTGCGGGAGCCGCATCGGCCGCGGGCTCGGCGGCCAGGAGCTTGTTCCACTTCTCGAGCAGGGCCTGCGACCGTGGCTTGAACTGGAACTCGGCCTCGCGCGGGATGGTGGCGATCTTGAGGATGGCCTTGAGCACCTTGTTGATCTTGGTCTCGCGGATGACGCCCACCTCGAGGTCGGGGAAGCCCTCGAGCTTAGTCAGGTAGTCGGAGACGGTCTGCATCTCGTCCTCCCGGGGCGCCTGGTCGCGCGTCAGGAGGCCCTTTTGGATCTTGTGTCGCAAAAACAGCACCTCCTTTGCCTTGCGCTTGCGCTTCTCCACAGGGTCGACGACGTCGTCGGCCAGCGCCGCCAGCTCCTTGGTGACGACGGCCTTGCCGACGGCCGACGCCTTGGACGTCTGCTTGGCCTTGGCGGACGACGACGAGGGCGTGCCGTTGCTCTTGGGGGTCCCCGACGACGTGATCTTAATCTTGGGCTTCTTCACCGAGTCCGACCGCTGCGGCGTCCGGGTGTCCTCGTCGGCCTTGCGCTTCTTGCTCTTCTTGGAGGCGGTCGTGGGCTGCTCGTCGTCGTCGTCGTCCTCGGGCACGTCGAGCATGTCGACGTCCTCCTTGGGGGCCTTCTTCGCCTTCTTGGGCGTCGACGCGGCCAGACGCTTGGCCTCGGCGGCCTGGCGCTTGGCCTCCTCGGCCTCCTCGAGCTCCTCCTGGAACTGGCGCAGCAGGTCCTTGTAGTAGCTCAGTGGGTGGTTTTCGGCAGCGAGCTGGTGGGCCTTTTGCAGGTCCTTGCGCATTTTGTCGTTGATGGCGGCCAGGGCCTTCTCGGGGTCGAGATCGATCATGTCCGTGTTGGGCACCCAGCCACTGGGAGGGGGGGGGGGAGAGTTAGTCGTCAAACTGAGAATAGATCCGAACCCTCCAAGTATCAGCCATCGCCGAAAACTTACAATTCGTTTGTGTAGAGGTACATGACCGGGAACGTGCGGTCCGCAGCGCGCTTGCCACCGTCTGCATAGTCTTCGCGGTAGGTGCCGTCCGGGCGCGCGGCCGTGACGGGGCGGCCCTTGATCAGCGTCTGCGGCAGCATGTCCTCGTCGCAGACGACGGCGGGCCACGCCGGGTAGCCCTTGAGCTTGACAAAGTAGTGGTCGCCCGGCTTCGCGTCCAGGTGGACTATCCGCGCCTTGGAGCCCTTGCGGTTCAGCTTCTGGCCGACCGACTTGCGGCGCGCCAATGTCGTGGGTGTCTTTGCCGTCTTGGACGGCGTGGCGGCCGCGTCGTCGCCGCCGTCTGCTGCGGCGGGCGCGGCGTCTGTCTCTTGGCCCCCCTCCTCTTCCTTCTGGCCGCCATCAGCGGCACGCGTCTCGGTGGCGTCGGCCGCCGCCTCCTCCTTGGCACCGTCGGCCTTCTCGTCGTCGCCGGTCTCCTTCACAGGGGCAGCAGCAGCAGCATCCTTGACCACGGCCGCCGGAGACGTCGGGGCCTTGTCGTCCTTTGCGGCTTCGGCCATTGTGCTGTCGGTGTGGTCCGTGTGGTGCGTGTGATCAGCGGGTGCCTTGGGTGGCTGGTTCAGAATAGGTAATGCGTCTGCTGGAGCTAGAGCGCGCGATTGCGAAACACAAGCGAATGGAATTGGTTAGCGATGGTCTGTCGTCCAACGGCAGCAATGGATGCAAACAAGAAAACAAAAATGCGATGGTGATGGTGGCCGCGTAAATGGGCGGAAACAATACTGGGGGCTGTTGTTGATGGAAAAAGGTCGAGGCGGTTCTTAGGTTGTGTTTTTTTCGGTGGCTGCGTTGCCTTTCGCGTGACGTGGGGAAAAGGAAATGCGCGCGTGCTAAGAGGCAGGGAGAGAAAAGGGAAAAGAGGAAAGCCCAGAAGACAGAAAACAGAAAACCGGGCGGAAAGACGCACGTTTAGTAGGGTCGAAGGAGCGAACAAGGCGCGCCAGTCAGAGCACACCGTCAGGAAGGGCAAGAAGGGGGGGAGGTGCCAAGTTGGAGCAATTGGATGCGGAAGGAGCGACAAGGCGGAAGAGAACGTGAGGGAGAGACACGGAGCGCGCGACGAGAGCGTACGTTCGTACAGAGTAGAGCAGAAAGGCAGAAAGAGCGAGCAGGGGCCACGGGAAATGGGAAAGGCGGGTTTGCGATGAAGTGGAGCACAGCCGCCAGTGAGGAGCAGCCAGGAAAAACAAAGAAGGCAGGAACGACCAGGGCAGAGGCAGCAGGGGTTGGTGGTGTGGGAGAGTCCACCTTGCGAACACGCAGGGTAGCATTATTTTTAATGCAAATAAAATACGAAAATTCACAACGCAGACGCAGAAGCACACGCAGACGAGCGACAGCTATCCAATCAAGCAATACCTTTGGTGAGTGTCGTGCTGTCGTGCAGCTCGGCAACCTGGGTGTCATCCACAGCAGCAGCAGGCGCTGCCGCAGTGGCGTCGCCAGCGGCTGGTTTCTCGGCGCCGGACGTATTGTGCTTCTCGGGCTTGCCAGCCGTTTCAGTCTTTTCGGCTGGGGCTTGGGCTGCCGTCGCGCCATCAGGAGGGCCGGCAATCTTGGGCTGGCTGTTGGCCGAAGCTTGCGTCGGCTGGTCGGGTGCGGCGTCGGCCATGGGGGGAAAGGTAGAGGTCGGGGTGAGTGGAAGAGAGATGGAGCAGTCGACAGTCAAGGCACGTATCCGTTGGATCGCGGTGGCCGCTCGATTGGTCTGTCTGGCGATGAAACAGAAGGGCAATACGTCGACGTCGTACAGTTGGCTATCGTGATAGCTGTACGCTGTGGTCGCGGACGATCGGTCTCTGAAACGGCCGTCGAAGAGCTCAGGCGTACACCGCAAAGTGGATATTATAGGCGGGGGCGGTTCGAGACAGCTCCGTGGGCGCTTTGGGGGAGCAGGTGGTGATGGGCCGATGGGATACGACAATTGCTTGATGCTTGATGGATATGCAATGATGACGGATGGCAGGAGAGAAAGAAAGAAAACAAATGGCTAAACAAAGGGACGAGTTACGAGATGGAAAAGTACGTCCCAACGTTTCGCCGCTTGTAAGTCACGTTATTTCTGCGGCGATGACGGCGAATCCTGTGGCTCAGTCTGCCCGGCGAACGGCTGGTCGCCCTTTCCTCGGATCGCCTCTTCCTGCTGACTTGCCGTTGCGGAGAGGGGTGGATCGGGGTGGATCGACACAAAAACAAAGCAGGCGCGATCGGTCGGAAGTTGACTTGGGGCTTCTCTATTTCTTTCTGTCTTTGCCGCTTGTACGGAACTACATCTACTGGTGGCAGGAGCCAGTTCGCGTCGGGATTGGTCCGTGCGCATTGACACAGGTCCGGCCAATCAGAGCACAGCGCATTGGAGGACGACAACGTATGTTCTCAAGGAGGCCACGACAGTCACCAGCCACGTCTTCTCTTCGGGAGCCCAAGAGATGTCGGAAGACGGGTCACATATTCGCCAGGATGGCCGACTGGGGATAGAGAGACAACACATTGTAGTAGACATAGACACAACACATACAACAGAACAGATGTAGTACATAGCAGCCAAATCCAAACTCCGTCAATGTACGCCGCCTCAAAAGCATTCCCAAGTCCCTTTTGGAGTCTCGCTCTGAACACACCCTTGCCCATGGTCCGGCCCACCCCCCTACTCGCTGCCGCTCGCCTCGGAGCTGTCTTCGTCCATGCCCTCGGCCACGTTGACGGTGAAGGAGGGGTCCTGGTCGACGCCGACGTAGCTGTCGCTCATGAGGTACAGCTTGAAGGTGTGCTGGCCGGGCTCGTCGGGCAGGCGCGCCTTGATGCGCAGGTTCAGCGGCTTGCGGCCCACGGTCACGTAGCGGAGGCCAATGACCGTCTTGGAGCTCTCCTCGCCGACGATCAGCCACCAGCCGCTGGTGCGGTCGCCGGGGAAGAAGGGCGCGTGCACGGTATTGTCAAAGTCGTCGTCGTCGGCGGCGGCGGCGTCCTTCTTGTCGCTCTTGTCGTCATCCTCGTCGTCGTCCTCCTCCTCCTCCTCGCGGGCCAGCGTCACCTTGAGGAACATGTCCGTGCCGGTCTCGAGCTGGTCCTCGTCCTCGACGGAAAAGTCGAGCGACATGTCCGGGTACTTGTCGTTGGTGAAGTGGGCGGCCTCGACGAGCTGGGCTTGGGTCAGGCCCAGCTCCTTGACGAGGCGGCCGTACTGCTTGTTCTCCTCGGGGTTCATCTTGTCGATGAAGTCAAACACATCTTTGATTCTGTGGGCGTTGGGCGTTAGGAGGAGTCACATAACAGGTAGGGAAAGGGGGGGGGAGACAAAGAAGACAACAAGGAGACGACATACCCATACTTGGCGGCCACTTTAATGACCTCGGGCGTAAAGTGCGGAATCTGCTTGAGCGGGCTGTCGCGGTCCCACATGGCCTGGACGACCATCTGCATCATCTCAATGGCCTGCAGCGCGTTGAGGTGGCCCTCGTCGACCAACAGGTTGGCGGCGGCGCTCAGCAGGCTCGGGGCCTTGCGCACGATGACCTCCTGGTCCTTGGCCAGGTCGATGGGCAGCTGCATGCGCGAAAAGTGCGCCTGCAGCAGGACAAAGGCCTTGAAGGACGGCGCGTTGTAGTCGATTTCGCCGTCGGCCGACGCGGAAGCCATCTTGACGGGCACGCGGTCGTAGATGCGCCGCAGCAGGCCCTCCTCGTGGCGCCGCGTCTGGATCGTCTCAAACTCGGCGGCCGCCGTGACGATCTCGAGGAGGCCCTTGAGCTTGGTGCGCGCCGTCAGCGACAGCAGCAGCGTCTGCATCGTAATGTACGACAGGTTGTAGTGCGCGGCCACGAGCGCGCCGTTGGTGGGCGCCACGGCGCCCTCGTCCTCGACGACGGTGATGAGCTTGGTGTCGCTGAGCTCGCGCAGCGTCTCCTCGACGAGCTCCGTCAGAAACTGGCCCATGGCGTCGCCGTCGCGCGAGGGCAGGCTGTAGTAGCTGGGGTTCGCAAACAGGCGCCGGTACATGTACGTCGTGGTCAGCCACGCGAGCGCGGCGTCGCCGGACGTGATGGTCTTGGTGCTGGCCTCGGTCATGAAGGCGTCGGCCAGGTTGTCGTGCAGCAGCGACTCGACGGGCAGCGCCTCGTTGAGGAACTTCTTGTAGTAGTCGCGCTTGACGGCGGGGACCATGAGCACGCCGCGACTGCGGCCGCCGGCCGCGCCGGCCGCGCCGGCCGCGCGCGCGGGCGTCAGGGCCTTGCCGAACATCTGCAGGACCTCGCTGACGGGGTAGTCGACGTAGCGGTGCTCGCGGCCGTCGAAGAACTGCGTGCCCATGACGACGACGAGGTGGGCCGAGGCGTCGAGCGCCCAGCAGACGTCGCGCGACGCAATCAGCACCTGGATGGCGCCGTTGGCAAACAGGTGGCGCACGATGCGCCGGTCGGTCTCGCCCAGCGCCTCGTGGTCGTAGCCGACGCCGTGCGACAGCGCCTCGCGCAGCGCCGCCTCGTGCACCTTGTCGAGCAGCGGCGCGAGCTGCGCCGGGTCCACGTGCAGGAAGCGGTCCTCGTCGTCGTCGGCGACGCACGCCAGCAGCAGATCGCGCGCGGTCGCGCGCGTCTGCTTGCGGCTGGGCACGAAGACGAGGGCGGGCTGGGCGGCCGACAGCTGGGTGATGGCCAGGTAGGTGGGCTTGGCCATGGCGAGCATCAGCGAGGGGAAGTGCGGCACGGCGTACGACTGCAGGTGCAGCTCGAGCGGCACGGGGCGCACCTGGGGGCTGAAGTTGTAGATGTCGTGCTTGGCCGCGCCGATCCAGCTGCCCATCTCGCGCACGTTGGCCAGCGACACGCTGAGGCCGACGATGCGCAGCGGCGGGAGCGTCGTGCTCGGCAGCTGCGCGCGGATGTGCGCCATGCGCGACACCAGCAGCTCGTACTGGTAGCCCTGGGCGGCGCTGCTGCCAATCATGTGCAGGTCGTCGGCGACAAACAGCCGCACCGACTGCACGAGCGGCTGGCGCTGCCAGCGGCGGGCCAGCGTGTCCCACTGCGCGGGCGTCGCCAGGATGAGGTCGCCCTGCTGCAGCAGCTTGAGGTCGCTCGTCGCCTCGCCCGTCAGCTTGACCACGACGCGCCCGCCGCCGCGCAGCTTGCGGAAGCGGTGCGCCCAGCGGCGGAACTGCACGTCCACGAGCTCCTGCAGGGGCGCGACGTAGACGGCGCGCACGTCCTCCGCGTCGTCGTCCGCGTTCCCCCAGAGCCGCAGCAGCGCAAACTCGGCGCACACCGTCTTGCCGCTGCCCGTCGACGACGCCACCAGCACGTTCTGGTCGGTCGCGTACAGCGAGTTGAACGTCTGCGTCTGGATGCGGTTGAAGGCGGGCCAGTCCGGGTACAGCGCCATGTGGTCCTTGGCCTTGAGCGCCGACACGGGCAGCGGCTGCAGGTCGAGCAGCTCCGTGTGCGGCGGGAACTTGTCGGGCAGCAGCAGCTTCTGGAAGGGCACGGCCAGGCGCGTCTCGGCGTGCATCCAGCGGTCGGACACGACGGTGACAAAGTAGTTGGGCGGCAGCGGGTCGGTGAGCGGCACGGTGAAGTCGACGACGTGCTCGTTGTTCTCGGCCTGCGCAAACGCCTTGCGCAGCACAAACTGGTCGTGGTACAGCAGGTCCTCGCCGTCCGCGTCCTCGACCAGGATCCAGAAGCTCTCGGCCAGGCCGTGCAGCGCGTCGTCCCAGGCAAAGTTGGGCGTGATGGTGAGCGTCACGTGCATCAGCGACCGCGTGATGGGCAGCACCTGGGCCTGCAGCTGCAGGCGCGGGAACGCGGCCACGAGGCGGCAGACGGCGGCGCCGGCCTTGGGCAGGCCCAGCAGCTCGCCCATGCGCGGCGGGTCGAGGTCGAAGTAGCTCTTCCACGGCACGTCGATGCGCTCGGCCTTCTGCACAATGTCGCGCGGGCAGCCGGGGAACTGGCGCAGCGGCGACATGGTCGGCCACATGCGCTTCTCGGCCATCTTGCAGAGGTCGAGCGCCGTCTTGGCCACGCCGGCCCAGCCCTTCTTGAGCGCGATCTCGAACACGGCGCGCAGGATGCGGCCGGCCGACTGCGTGACGTAGACCATGTCGGCCATGAGCGCGAGGCCGTCGAGGCGCAGGCGCGAGATGTACGCCTGCAGCAGCACGTTGATCTTGGCGTGCGGCTCCTCGACGCCCTCCTTGACGGGGATGGGCACGCGGCCCAGCAGCTTGGCCAGCTCGAGCTTCTCCTCCTGGCGCACGGGGATGTACTTGAACTCGCCGCTCAGCGCAAAGACGCGGAACAGCTCGATGGCCGAGGTGGCCGGCTGGATCAGCTGGTTGTACGTCTCCATCGAGCTGTGCGTGATGTAGTAGTGCGACGCGATGCGGCCCAGCTCCGTGGCCTGCAGGCGGCCCGTGGCCTCGTCGTACTTGGCCAGGCCGGCCTTGCGCAGCACGAGCGCCGCCGCGTGCACCAGGTCCACGCGCTTCTGCTCGAGCGCCTCGTCGTCCTCGTACTCGGCGCCCACCTGGTAGAGGCCGGGCGACCGCAGCATGCGCACAAACAGGTACGTGTAGCCGAGCCACTCGACCGCCTCGTCGCGCGCGCGCACGTTGCCCAGCACGATCTCGGCGTTGAGGTTGTCCACCAGGCGGCTGACCAGCTGGCTCTCGATGGGCAGCTGCTGGTTGAGCAGCGACAGGTAGTAGGGCAGCTCGTTCTGCGTCGTGATGATGATGCCCTCGCCGTACGTGTCGAACTGCGGGCGGCCCGCGCGGCCGAGCATCTGCAGCACGTCCTGCGGGCTCAGCTCGACCCAGCTGCCCTTCTCGGGCGAGTAGACCTGCGTGCCCTTGATGATGACCGTGTGCGCGGGCAGGTTGACGCCCCAGGCCAGCGTGGCCGTGCAGCACAGCACCTGGATGGCGCCCTGGGCGAACAGGTCCTCGACGTCGGTGCGGTCGACGCGGCTCATGCCGGCGTGGTGGATGCCGAAGCCGTAGGGCAGCAGGTCCTTGAGGTCCTTGTCGCCGGCCTGCTCGGCGGCCTCCTGCAGGATCTCGCGCGAGCCGGCGTCGTGCTTGAGGATCTGGTTGATGGTCTCGAGCTCGAGCGCCTTGTCGCGGATGTGGCGCGCCGTCTTGGCCGTGTCCTTGCGCGAGTGCACGAAGATGAGCATCTGGTTGCGGTTCTTGCCCACGTGCTCGAGCACCTTGGTGTACGTGATGTCGTTCATCGTCTTGAGCTGCTTGATGGGCTTGCGGTCCGTCACGCCGATGAACTCCTGCCGCAGCGGGCAGGGCCGGTAGGTGCCGTCGAAGTGGAACAGGCCCGTCTGCGGGTCGACGCGCAGGAAGCTGGCCACGTCGCGGTAGTTGGGCAGCGTGGCCGACAGGCCGACGAGGCGCACCGGCTCGCCCGTCTGCTCCGTCTTGCGCAGCGTGCGGCTGACGATGCTCTCGAGGACCGGGCCGCGGTCGTCGTGCAGCAGGTGGATCTCGTCGATGACAATCAGGCGCACGAGGTTGGTGTACGACAGGTCCGTGGCCTTGCGCGTGATGACGTCCCACTTCTCGGGCGTCGTGACGATGACCTGCGTCTCGGCGATCTGCTGCTTCGTGAGCTGGCGGTCGCCCGTCAGCTCGCTGACGCGCACGCCAAAGGGCTCGAGCCGCTTGCCAAAGTTGCCGACCTGCTCCTGCACGAGGGCCTTGAGCGGCGCGATGTAGACGATCTTGAAGGCGTCGAGGTCGATCTCGCCCGTCGCCGGGTCGCGGTGGTTGTGGATGGCGCGCAGGATCGTCAGCATGGCCACGTTGGTCTTGCCGCTGCCCGTGGGCGCGCAGACGAGCATGTTGTCGTCGCCCTGGAAGGCGGCCGGGTAGCAGCGCGTCTGGATGCGGTTGAGCGTCTTGGCGCTGCTGAAGGGCCCGCGCGCCCAGGCGGGCAGGTCCGTGATGGGGATGTTGCTGTCCTTGGGGTCGCTGCGCTTCTTGGGCGGCGGCACGTGGATCTCCTCGTAGCCCTTGAAGGCGCGCTTCGTCGAGCCGTCGGGCAGCGCCACGCGCGGGTTGGTCATCAGATGGTTGCCCTGCTCGAAGACGAGGTTGTCGAGGTTGATGGTGCGCCGCGGCGGCAGACCGCCCACCAGTTGGCCGCGCGCTTTGCCGTCCTCCTCCTTCTTGGCCGCGTGCCCCGCGCCGTTGGCGTCGGCGTCAACGTCGGCGAGCGCGCGGCTGCTGTCGACGTCCATCTTGATCGCCATCTTGCCCTTCTTGGCGGCGTCGTCGCCGCCGCCCGTCTTGCCCTGCAGCTCGTTCAGGATCCACCGCAGACCTTCTGAGACCATCTCGCGCTCGACGGTGGCGCGTGCCTCGTCGTTCTCGGCGCGCGCCAGCTTGGTCAGCCACACAATCTTTTCGCGGTTGTCAATCAGCTTCTGCGTGACTTCGGGGTGCTCGTAGTCGAACAGCTCCATCATCTCGTTCTCGATCTCGTGGAGCGGCTTGTCGCCGCCCTCGGGCTCGTCCGGCTCGCCCGACAGGATGTGCAGCGCCTGGGTCGTCTTGTCGTGCTGGACGTGGGCGTCGGGGTAGAGGCGGCCGATCTGGCGCTGCAGCCAGTACGCGTCAATGTCGCGCGCGGGCACAAACGTCGCGTCCTTGGCCTTGCTCTCGCCCGGCTCGGAGGCGGCGGGGTCGATGATCATGGCGTCGCCGTCGACAAAGCCCAGCTCCTCTTCGTCGCGGTCGACGCCGGCCCCGCCGGCCCTAGCCTCTTCGGCCAGACCCAGACCCGCGCGGTCGCCGTCGTCGTCTTCGTCTTCGTCTTCCGACGAGACGTCGCGCACTTCGTTGACGATGGCGTCCTCGTCCTCGTCCTCCTCCTCAAAGTCCACGGCGACGCCCTGGCGCTCGTCAATCTCCTCGTCGTCGTTGGCGCCTCCCGCGTCGGCCACCGCGGCGTCGGCGGCGCCGTCGTCGTCGTCGTCGCCCTGCTCGTCGTAGTCGGTAATCTTCTTGCCGAGGTTGACCAGCTCGTTGAACGCCTTGGGGCTCAGGCTCTCGCCCAGGATGTCGTCAATCTCCTTTTTCTTGTCAAAGTCCTTGAGGTCGTCGTCCTTGAGGTACTCGAGCACGGCGTCCGCGGCGCTGCGCACAATCTCGTGCGACACGTCGCCCAGGACGCGCGCCACCAGCGACAGGATCAGCTCGAACGTGGCGCGCGTGGCGCTCGTCCGTGGCCGGTAGCGCAGGCCCTCGACGACCAGGTCGGCGCCCGCCAGGATGGACGTGCCACGCAGCGCCGTCTGGCCCTGCCGCTTGCGCTGCTCGCGCTGCAGCACGGCCTCGCCCTCGCGGACGTCGCCGCGCTGCACATCGGGCATGGCCGAGCTCTTTTTCGACTTGGTCTTGGGCGCGGCCTCGCGGGCGATGCGCGAGCCCATGTCCTGGATCTGCAGGCGGCCCGCCATGGACTCGGGGTTGCCCGTCGGCTCGTCCTTCCTCCGGGAGACGAAGCGGCGGTCCGCCTGGAGGACCAGGTTGGACATGGCCGCGTATTTGTACTGCGAGACATCGCGGTCGTAGTTTGTGTTCGACATCGTGGCTGTGGGTGGGGGTGGGGGGTAGGGATAGGGTATATGTCGGTATCGTCAGGTTGAGGAGGAGACTGGGATCACAAAACAGGTGGTGCTCCGCTCGCTGGAGGTCCTGTGGTGTGGTGCAGTCCTGCTGTTACCGACGATGCAAAAAAGAGAAAACGCAATGCAAACAACACGAGCCTCTCCCAGGCCGTCCCAGCACGCGTTCGATCCGTCGGCACCGTCCAATTCGGGTTCCAGACCGCTCGCCAGACGATGGGATTGTATCAGGTATATCTCGTGTATCGTCTCAAAGGGTGGTGGCGTCGATATGTGGGCGTATTCAGACGCGCATTTGGCGAGGGAGGCGGATTTAGCAAAGTGGTGATGTTTGTTCTGCCTACGAGCCTGCTAAAATTTCAAAAACAAAGGGAAGGTGCAACAGGCAGCTTAGTCAGGCGACGGGAATTAAATTTATTCAAAACTAAAATGATAAATTCACTGGCTGGCGCTAGCGGCAGTCCTCGCAGCCCCGCCACAAGGAGCTCCAGCTGGCGCAGCGCCTATTGGCCGAAGCTTCCAGGGGTCAACACCGCTGTAAGGCACATGTCAACGACATCGCAGCGCGTTCAGACACACGACCCAAACACAAACGGTCGACCATGAACACACCACCCCGACAGAGACGACCATGAGCGCGCCTGAAGACACGGCACAGAGCATACGGGCGGCGCTGGAGCCGTTTGTGCGGCCGCGCGAGGAGGTGGCGCATATCCGGCGCGTCCTGCGAGCCCATTTGGCGGCGAGCCTCAAGAGCGACGACGCTGCATTGGACGGCAGCCTGGCGCTGGTCGACCTCGCTCGGGACCCGGAACCGCTGCCCGAGACACGGGGACTGCAGCGGGCCTATCTGCGCGCGCTGCAGGCCAACCTAGAAGCGCGGAGAGAGTTTGACCGGCACACGGCAGCGGCAGCGGCAGCACAAGCAGCAGCTGCTGGTGGACTGGATGGAGGTCACGACGATGCAGGACTGTCGGCTTCGTCTGCCGACAGCGTCGGTATTCTGCAGGACCACCTGACGACGGTCAAGCTGGGCCGCAAACGGGACCGGCTACAGGTGATCAACCGCTACCTCGATGCGTTGGGCGAGCGGCCGGTGGCGGTCGCTGCCGGCGAGGACTATCTGCACCCGGAATTCATCTATGGCGACGCCACCACAACACTGCCGTCCGTGCCAAAGGCCGTCGTGGACGGGCTGGCCGAGGACGAGGCGGAGCGGGCGGCAGCAACGTCGAAAGAAGCAGTGTCTACGGATGCAGCAAGACAGGTGGCCGCAGCAGACCTCGAACGACTGGTGGCGCAGCTGGAAAAGTCCGCATTGAGGGCCCAACTGGTCCTGCGACGGGAAGAGAAGCGGCTGGCGGTCGCCAAGGAACGGTCGAGCCGATCGAGCACACCCCCGTCGGCAGCGGCAAAGCTGCAGGCGCTGGGCGTGGCGCGCACCGAGCTCATTGCGTGGATGGAGACGGAGCTGAGCAATGCCGGCGACGAGGTGGACGACGACGACGGAGATGAGGAGACGGCCGAGTCGTCACGGCAGCTCCGACAGAGCTTGCTGAACGGGCACGACGTCGTCGGTGGTGTCGGTGGTCTTGGCAGCAGCGACAAGAAGGTCCAGCTCGAGGACAAACTGGACGCCATACACGACAAGTACAACCAGTACGTCGAGGCACGGCGGGCTCTGGTGGCCACGGTCGAGGCCATGGCGCCAGACGACGAGGGGGCGACAAAGGCGGCGGCGGCACCCAACCCGCTGTTTGCCAACATGCCGCAGCTGCTGCCAAACTCGGGCGGAGAAAGGGCCGCCACAGTCGCCACGCCAAGTACACCCACAGCGGCCACACCACAGTCGCCATCACCGGCAGGAGAGTCAAAACCAGCGGTGTCGGGCGCCGAAAAAGCAGCGGCGCTCGGCAACCTACTGCTTGCCCCCTACCTCGAACGGCTGCTGGCCGTGGCCCGCGACCAAAAGGCCGACATTGCCCACAAGGCGCACTACAACGTCCTCTTGGCGAAGCGCCTCAAGGACACCTGCCAGATGCTCGACCACCTGGCCGACGAGAGCCAGCTTCTTCCGCGGTTTGGAGCCTCAAAGAGCGGAGGCGCCAGCGGAGGGACAGGCGGTGGTGCTGCCCTCCTCCGCAAAAAGGGACTACTCGCACCGGAACAAGGCGCGGCCGCTGTAGCTGCAGACGGGGCGAGTCAGCGCGCTGCTGCGTGGACGCATGCGGCCGACTCGGCCAAGATTGCCACGTTCGAAGCCGTGTATGAAAAGGTGGAGGAGGGCCAGGTGGCACTGGAACAGGCCACACAAGCGCTGGTCGAGGCTGAGGCTCTGCTTGGAAGGAGTCCCGAGGACGAGGGCGATGGCGACGGCGACGGCGACGATGGCAAGAAACAAGGGACGCGTAAGTCCGACACAAGACGAAAACAAAAGACCGGCGACATCTGGGCTAAGCTGGATGGCGAGCTTGGACTGCTGAAGGGGGACAGTCGTCGGTAGCTACTACTACTACGGGGTACATAGCACACCTAGTCACGATCACGACGCGATGAAATATGAAATCAACAGCAAATAATCTCATCAAATGAAGCCCATGCCATGTCGCTAGGTACCTATGCTGTACACCGCACAACGCAAGCCATTCAGATTCAAGTGCCCTTGCACACCATCTCGCCCCTCACCCCTCACGTCTCACATTCCTTTCTACCTCTCACGTTCAGCTCTCGCCCACGATGGCCGAGATCCGCAGGGCCAGGTCCAGAATCGACAGGTGCTCGTCGGCGCCGTCCACCAGCCGCTTGTCCACCTCGGAAAACACCAGCAGGATCCGGTTCTTCTGCGCGTCCGGCACCGTGTCGTCGTACACAATCGACTGGTACAGCTGCGTCACCACCTGGCCAGCGCTCCACCCGTCCGCCACCAGGTCCTCGACCACCTGCGCCACGGGCTTGTACGTCGCGCCCGTGCCGGCGCTCTTCTTGGACGGCCGGATCGCCGCGACAAGGTTGTCGATGGTGTTGTCGGGGATGACGCCCGCAATGTCCTCGACAATGCGCACCGTGACGGGCGGCGTCGTTGTTGTCGTGCCCACGAGAGTGTCGCCGTCGACATCGTCGACGTCCATGCTGTCGACGTCGGGTGCGGCCGTCTTGGTCTTTTTTGTGCCTGTGCTGGCGCTGGCATTGGCGCTGGCATTGGCGCTGCTGGCCGCCCCCACCAGCCGTGCCGCGCTCTGCAGGTACGTAATGGCCTTGCGCAGGTCGCCCTCGCTGCACCGGATCAGCGCGTCCACGGCGCCGTCGGCCAGCGGCACGCCCTCCGCCGCCGCAATGTACTCCAGCCGCGCGCGCGCGTTGCCCTGGTCCAGGCTCTTGAAGCGGAACTTGCTGCACCGGCTGGCCAGCGGGTCGATGATGCGCGTCACGTAGTTGCAGATCAGGCAGAAGCGCGTAATCTTGCTGTACGTCTCCATGGTCCGCCGCAGCGCGCTCTGGGCGTCCTGCGTCATGGAGTCGGCTTCGTCGAGCACGATGAGCTTAAAGGGGGGGCATGGGTAGCGGGCCTTGTAGCCCGGCGGCGGGTTGGTCAGCTGCATGCGCGCAAAGTCCTTGACCTTTTCGCGCACAATGGAAATGCCGCGCTCGTCGGAGGCGTTGAGCTCGAGCACGCGCGCCTTCATGAATTCGGGGCCGTACAGCTCCTTGGCGAGCGCGAGAATGGTCGACGTCTTGCCGGTGCCGGGCGGGCCGTAGAAGAGCATGTGTGGGAGCTGGGGCGGCGGTCAGTGTCGTCACACGCACTTTCACAGAAACGGCAGAAACGGTGGGCCCATGGGACACTCACATTGGATGCTTGCAGTGTCCGTTGCAGCACAGTGACGGTGTGGTCCTGGGCGGTCACGTCGCTGAGCGACTTTGGCCGGCTATGAGAGTCAGCGTCCTCGTCTTTCCTCACGTTGCGACCCGGCCGAGACGTCTGCACGCACTATTTCTCCACCCATGGCTGTGCCCGCGGTGTCTCCGTCGTCTGCTTGTCGTTCTTGCTCGAGGCGCCGCTCGCAGCCGCCTGCTTCCGCGCCTTGAGATCGAAGAAGCTGGCCATCGGTGTGGGGTTCTTTGTTGGGTATGTGTATGTATGGGTATGTATGCGCGTGTGCTTGTCACAGCTCGGTTTCTTGTGTGCCGTAGCCGTGTAGGTGCTGTCAATTCGTGTGCCGTGTAAAACCGACGTCGAACGGAAGCTCGTGAGAACGCCACAGCAAAAGCACTTAACGCGTCGCGGCGACGCGCTAGGGAAACTGCCAGCGAAATAGTGGGCAAGTGGGCCCCAAGGCACGATACAGTGTGTATAACAATGTTATAGTGAAAATATACTATATTCACTATTGGCCGAGTCCAGCACCGCCGGCACATCTCCAACTACAAAGCAGAACACAACTTTGACAAAGCGAACATGGGTACAGTCCAACTATCGCTGGGCGAATAAACAACTGTACGCTGGGCGTGTCAGCCGGCAAGTACACCGTAATATAAACACGACTCGCTCATTGCCAGAGAGGAATGGCCTGAGCATAATGACATACGTAGACTACACACAGTCCACTAGCTTGTGATTACTGTTCGTCAACTGTAACTTACATCGCAGTGGACAGCAGCTTACTTTGACAAAAAGGCTTTGTAACTTTGATATCTCTGCAGCGTATTGCAGTGGCTTTGCAGATGTGAGCTGTCACCACTAAAGCTCAGCGGGGATGGTAAGGTATTGTCTGGCTAAAAAGCGGGGCCCTTGCAGCTCTCGCCTGACCGCGGTCGGGGTTTTTCCGGCTGACAACAGCGCCTTCCTCGACGCCACCCCTAGTTCGCCCGCTCTTGCCCCCGAGCTCCCCCTAAACAATGATCTAATCCACTGAGGCAAGTGCGGCCCACGCGCACGCAGGCACATGTACTCCGTAGGGGAGGAGCGACCTAATTGCTAATTGGGGTCTGGCCGTTGTCTACCATCTTCTTTCTTCGACTCGACTTTGAAAACAAATCGCTTGACTGTATCACGAACACCTACTTCGCGACCCGTCATTCCTTTTCTTTTCTCCTTACCGCTCCTTATTGATACCAGATTGCTATTACGCTTTGCGATTTCCTTTTAATTCTCTGTTTCGGCCACACCACCGCAAACTTCACCATTCGATCCTCCCGTCTCTTTCCTCTCGAACTCGATTTTAACTTCTCTTTTCCAGCATCACTATCGAGATCTAACAACCCCCTCCCCCCTCCCAGGACCACGATTCGACGAAAGCACCTTCGTGCTCCTCCATACCGTGCTTCGCTGTCCTCCCGGAATGTGTCCCTGAACCGCATCCCGCTCGCTCCGGCGCCAAGACATCGATACGCGTACACACTTTACCTCCACCGCTGGGGACGGACCCCCTAATCCGACACCCGATCGTCCTCGGCCACAATGAACGCCGACACCCTCGACGGGTCGTCCTTTGACGATCCCCACAGTACATCGACACGGAAGCAGTTCATCAACGCACCGAATGGCGGCGCTGCTGCATCCGCCGCCGTCGCCGCCGATCCGGCCAAAACCCTCGAACCAGACACGTGCCGCATCTGCCGCAGCGAGGGCACTGCGCAAGAACCTCTCTTCTACCCGTGCAAATGCAGCGGCAGTATAAAATACGTCCACCAGGACTGCCTCATGGAATGGCTGGCGCACTCGCAAAAGAAGCACTGCGAACTCTGCAAGACGTATTTCCGCTTCACCAAGCTGTACTCGCCGGCGATGCCGAAGCAGCTGCCCGTCCTCGTCTTTGCCCGCCACCTCGCCAAGTACTTCTTACGCAACATCCTCGTCTGGCTGCGCATCGTTTTGGTCTTCTTCGTGTGGATGGTGCTTCTGCCGGCCCTGACGCGCTGGGAGTGGTCCTTTTTCTTCTGGGTCAGCGAGGAAGGCCTCGTCGCCGCACCACCGAGGGCGCTGGACGGCATCGGCTCCAACGCCACCTCAGCCGCGGCTACGTCCGTCGCCCTGGCCACGGCCGCCGCCACGTCCGCTGCTGCCAACATCGACCGCGACCTCGTGAACGGATCGATGGCCGCCGCAGCGCAGGCGCAGGTCGCCGACATCTACGGCGCTCTCGACGGCAACCAGACGACGACACCCTTCTCCATCCTGTCGCTTGCCTTCCGCGTCATCATCGAGTCCATCGGCACGCCCGAGATCGTGTCCATGCTGACCGCAGACAACGGCACCGAGGAGGACTACTTTGCCAACACCGGCCCGCCGACGCTGCTCAGCGACGTCGCGTTTCTGCGCAAGCTGACCCGGTTCCGGTGGCTGAACAAGTGGATCATCTACGCCCTCGAGGGCCAGTTCATCACCTTTCTGGTCATCATCTGCTTTATCCTCATCATACTGGTTCGGGACTACGTGTTGCAGCAGCAGCCCGAAATCAACATGCGTGCAGCGTTCAACGTCGCCGGCGATGACGGCATGGGCGGCGACGAGAATGTGGCCGGCGTTCCCGGTGTACCCAACGCTGGTCAACCGCAAGATGCGCCGCGCGCGGCAAGAGGCGACCGGGCCCGCCACCACCATCATCATCACCATCACCACCGCCATAATCACCATGATCACGACCATGACCACGACCATGGCCACGACCACGATGCCGGGTTCGATAGCCTAGAATCCGACTCGGAGTGGGAAACCGACTCTGACGCGGAGATTGAGATTGACGCCGCCGAGCTACTGAGGCCGCTGGTCCAGGGCCCGGAACGCAACGGCCTGGCCCTTGGCGCGATTTTCGATGACGATCTCCGGCATGGCCCGCCTGTGCCCGACACAGGTGGTGGGCCAGTAGCTCGCGATGAGCCAGGCGAGTCATCGTCCTCTGCAAACGCCAACGTCAACACGGCCGCACATGCGAATGCCATCCCAAGCCCGGCCAGCAATGACAAAAGCAGCAGCGCGGCTGCTCTGCCCAACTTCGACCGCAACTTCCCCCTGCCCAGTGAAGGAGGCGCCACGGTCCACGAGTACATGCAAATCTACCGTCGCGCAGGTGGCGACCAGCAGAGGATCCTGGAGATTGCTCGTGAAGAGGGTCTCGAGGAGCACCTGCAGTACTGGCTGCGCGTGATGCAGAACGTCGCCGACCGCCGGCAGTCCGACCGTGGCAGCACCGCGAGCACCATAAGCACAACGGCGGCGGCCGACGAAGAGACGAGACGTGTCGGCGAGGCCCCTGCCAACGGTGAAGCATCCAATAGCAGCCCGGCCACCGAGTTCGAGTACGGCCTGCGGCCGCGCGCCAATACAGACGGGCCCAGTAGCCCCCCGCGGACCAATCCTCTAGGAAACAACAACTGGACCTTTGGCCCCGTGCCGCCCACGCAGCACTTTACGCCCGACTTCATTCAGCCCCTCTACGGGGACTCCGCCGAACGACTCGATGGCGTACCCGTCCGCGGCGACGCTCCTCCGTATCAAGGGGTGACGGAACCGAGAGAAGGCGACCTGCGGATGGAAGGCGAACAGAGACGCCGGTCTGTGTCGTCGGCTGCGAGCTCGCGTCGCAATAGCGTTGCCAGCGCCAGCAGCAGAAATGGCACAATGGCCGGCATTTCCGAAGAGGCAGCCACCGGCTCGGCGTCTACACACCACGCCCGAGACTCCTCGTCCACCGGCGTGTCAGCCGCCAATGCCACACCCTCGCGCACAGATTCGGGTCGGCGGAACGAACCCGACGTCCCTCTGCGCCAAACCGGCAACTGGGCAGAACTTGTCCGCATGCCCCCTCCCGCCAATGTCGACGAGGGCGATGCCACCGACTTTGAGGACATGCCCGCCGCCGGTCTGCACCATACCAACGTCAACGGTGCACCGCGTGAACAAGCCCCCGCCGACCCTGCTTCCCTTCCTTTTGACGCTGCCGCTCCTGTTGCTGCTCCCGCGGCTCCCGCTGCTCCCGCGGCTCCCGCTGCTCCCGCGGCTCCCGCTGCTCCTGCGACGGCTCCCGCCGCTCCAGCCGCTCCAGCCGCCAGTCTCGTGGATGGAGTGATGGACTTCATGTGGCGTGATCTCGAAAATATTGACCCGGCTGACCTGCCACCTATCGTGCCTCTTGTTGACGACGACGATCATGCGGAGCTCTTCAACGACAATGAAGAGGACAACGTCATGCCACTGGACGAGCAGGATCGCGAAGCCTTCGAAGCAGCAGCCGCCGCTGCGGCGGCAGCGAACATGGAAGCCGAGGCCATCGAAGACGCCGAGGACCTCGATGGCATCATGGAGCTCCTTGGCATGCGCGGTCCCATTGCCGGCCTGTTCCAGAACGTCATCTTCTGCGGGTTCCTCGTCACAGTCAGCCTTCTCGTCGGTATCTTCATGCCCTATAATGTCGGTCGCCTGAGCATCTGGCTGGCTGCCAACCCCATGCGGCCCATCATGATGCTGTTCAGCTTGTCCAAGCTGCTCCAGGACATTGCGGCGTCCGCCCTCGGCGGTGCGGCCTACCTCACGCTCCTTGTCCTGAACAACGCAGCGTCCGCCGCCGTGCTCGTTTTCGGTCGCTCCGTGCCCTATTCCAAGTACATGCTGGCGTCCCTGGCGAACACATGGGACCTCTGCGCAACGTCGGCGGCGCGGGTTGTCGAGAACTTTAACATGGACCCGCCGTTCCTGTCGACGGGCGAGATCCGCAATTTTTCAGCCATCAGCCACGACGCACTGATCGGAATCAAAGCCAATGTCGGGACGGTGGCTGCCGGCGTTGGAAACGCCGTTGTCATGATCGCAAGCGGCGAATTCCTCTCCCATGGCACGGAGGCGCTCGAACTGGCCAAAGGCGGTGGTGCTGCGGCCTGGCAGCTGCTGCGGTCCCTGCCCGCGGTGCTGTCGAACCCCGGGTCCTGGGTCATTACGCTCGACGCGATGGACGCGGTCCAGGTCAACCCGGTGCTTGCCTTCTGGGGCGGCGTCGACCGTGGTCTGGCGATTCTGTCCGGGTACGCAACAATGTGCCTCGTGGCCGGCCTGTACCTGCAACGCGGCTCGCCGTTCAGCAGCCGCGCAGCCGTGCAGGAGTGGGAGGCGTCCCTGATTGACGGCCTCAACCAGGCGAGCGGTGTCCTGAAGGTGATTCTGATCATCGGCATCGAAATGCTCGTGTTCCCGCTCTACTGCGGCCTGCTGCTGGACGTGGCACTGCTGCCGCTCTTTGAGAACACGACCCTCGTCGCGCGGCTGCAATTCAGCATCGACTATCCGCTGACGTCCATCTTCGTGCACTGGTTCGTGGGCACCGGCTACATGTTCCACTTTGCCCTGTTCGTGTCCATGTGCCGCAAGATCATGCGCAAGGGCGTGTTGTACTTCATTCGCGACCCCGACGACCCCGAATTCCATCCGGTGCGCGACGTGCTCGAACGGAGCGTCACGACGCAGCTCCGCAAGATTCTGTTCTCGGCGTTCGTCTACGGCGCGCTCGTCATCATCTGCCTCGGCGGCGTCGTCTGGGGCCTGGCCTATGCCGGTCCCGGCGTCCTTCCGATTCACTACTCGTCCAACGAGCCGGTGCTTGAGTTCCCCATCGACCTGATAGCCATCAATTTCTTCATGCCGCTCGCGATCAACTTCTTCCGGCCCAGCGACGGTCTGCACGGCATGTACACGTGGTGGTTCCGCAAATCGGCGCGCGGCCTGCGCATCACCTGGTTTCTCTTTGGCGAGCGCCGCATCGACGAGGAAGGCTCCCTGTCCCTGGCCTCGGAGTCGCCACACCAGGCGTCGCCGTGGCTGCTGCGGCAGCTGCTCGAGTACGACGAGTCCAAGAACACGGTCGTGCCCATGGCGACGCTGAGTGCCAAGCCGTCCAAGGGTGTCTACGAAGAAGGGGATTCTACGGCCAGCAGCAATTCGAACCGGCCGCCACGACCCAAGCTGGTCCGCCGCCGCAACCCGGACAAGGACAGTATGCGGTTCCTCGCCGACAAGAAGCGGAAGCTCGTGGCCTCGGGCCAGCTCGTGCCGAATGGCAAGTTTGTGCGTGCGCCGGCGTCGGATCAGGTCAAGATCCCGAAGAACAAGGACGTGTTTCTGGATGCGACGAACGAACCCTCCCTCTGGAAGGAGCTTGGCGAACCTCTCAGGAAAGAACCGAACCGCGGGCCAGACGGACGGCATCGCGCGTCGGATGCCGACGCCGACCGGCCCGAACAGCGCCCGGCGGACATCTACCACAGCAAGCAGTACGAGCTCGTGTACATCCCGCCGTACTTCCGTGTGCGCATCTTCTTGTTCATTGCGTCGATCTGGATGTTTGCGGCCGTGACGGGCGTCTCGTGCACCATCATCCCTCTGTTCTTTGGACGGCGCGTCTTCCGCCTCCTGCTCCCCGCCGACGTGCGCACCAACGACATTTACGCCTTCAGCATCGGCGTCTACGTGCTGGGACTGGCGTCGTACTTTGTGTTCCACGCGCGGTCCATCGTCGGGAGGGTGTGGGCGGCAGTACGGCGCACGCTATCGGCGGCGTCGCTGCGTAGCGCCGCCCAGAGCACGTGGCGCGCCGTGACACGCGTCCTGATCTTGGCGTACGCCCACGTCTTCATGCTGATCGTGTTCCCCCTGCTCGCCACCGCCCTCGTCGAGCTGTACCTGCTGATCCCGCTGCACACGTACATGCACCCGCCGGGCTCGTCGTCGGTCAGCGCCACGTCGCCCTCCGCCGGCCGAGAAGCGTCCCACGACGTCCGCATCATCCAGTCGTGGACGCTGGGCCTGCTCTACCTCCGGGTGTGCGCGCGCCTGATTACGACACAGTACCCCGAGGCCCGGCTGGCGTCGGCCATCCGCGCGGTGCTGCGCCGCGGCAACCTGCACCCGGACGTGCGCCTGCTGACGCGCGCCTTTGTGGTGCCCGGGCTCGTGCTCGGTGCCGCCACCATCGGCCTGCCCCTGCTGCTCGCCCACGGCTATGTGGCCGCGGCGGCGTATCTCGACATGGGCGGCCTGTCTGTGCCCGCCGCCCTGCAGCTCGTCTTGCCGGCCACGGTGCCGGCGCCGGCGGTGGCGGACCTGCGGCTGGTGTACCGGCTGGCCTTCCCCTTTGTGGCGCTGGCGGTCCTGGCCGCGTGGTCACTCTGGGGCATGGTCGGCGTGTATGCGACGTGGAAGCTGCGGATCCGGGACGAGGCGTACCTGATTGGCGAGCGGCTGCACAATTTTGGAGCCACGAACGGGGCCCAGGCACCACCCACGCGCCGTGGTGTCGGTCGTGCCGCCGCAGCCCGTGCGTAAGGAGGGGTGTGTCGTCGGGCCGCGACGCACAAAGGACAAACTTGATGTGTGAAAACGGCATGGATTTTTCAAGTGGTGTCTGGTTTTGGCCGGGAGATCTGCCCCCCTTTCTGTTATAATCTCTTTTTCCTTCTTTCCTGTTTTGATTGTTTGTCTTGTTTGCCCCCTTCATCAAACGGTAATATGACTGTTACATAGCTAGGCCGGCGTTGTTGGTTGCTTTACTTTCCTTTTCGCTTAAACTGCCCCGAGAACAACAGCAAGTACATAACAATTTACTGTTTCAATAATGTAGTCCAAGCACATAATTGTGAATGGGACGAAAAGGCTACGCAAGGCAGCTGGACTATCATGCAAGTGGATGTAAATGTAACGAAAAAGGTAACCGAATTTCTGTCTGCCCAGAATGAACCAGCACCCTCTAACGCCAAGAGCAAGACCAAGTGATTAAAGCAAACACCCCTGCTCATGCCGCTGGCTGTACGCTCTGCGGGTTGCGGAAGACCTGTGTCGGGTCCCACTTGGCCTTGAGCACCTCCAGCTCCGGCAGGTTCGTCATGTAGTACTCGGCCTGCGGCGCCGCCAGGGCCAGGTCCACATAGCCCGAGTACGTGCCAACGGTGGTGCTGTTGCCGCCGGGCAGCAGGTTGAGCAGCGTCGTGTGGAAGTTGGTGAGGAACGCGCGGGTGGTGGTGGACAGCGCCAGCAGGTCGATGGCGTACGACTGGTAGAACAGGACCTTGTCGCGGTGGGCGTACGCCGTGGCATTCTGGGCGACGTCGGCCACGGCGCCGCCCGTGGCGTCAAAGATGATGAACCACAGCAGGGTGCCCTTGTTGGCGGACGTGACGTAGGAGAAGAGATCGACAACGGCGGCCGGCGCCAGCAGGTCTTCGCGCCGGAACCCGAGCGACTTGGAATAAAAGTTGGTCTGCGTGTTGGACAGGTAGAGCGCCTCGTTCTCGGCCTCTTGGGCCAGCGAGGCCAGCCAGCCGTTGACAACAATCGTCTTGTTGCCCGTCTGCGGCAGGCGCGCGGGGATGCCCGAGGCCGTCCACTCGTCAGCCGTACCGTAAAAGGTGCCCGTGATGATGGCGCCGAGTGGATACAGGATAAACTCGGTGCCGAAGCGGCGGTCCAGGTCCGGATCGCCAATGACGGCCTGCCACGTCGTGTACACTTTGGCCAGGTCGGCGGCACTGCCAAACGAGAAATCATACGAGTACTGCACGACGCTGCCGGGCGCCGGGTGCGTGCGCATGACAAACTCCGTGACGATGCCAAAGCTGGAGGCGGCGCCCCGGATGGCCCAGAACAGATCCGAATTCTCTGTGGCGCTGGCCCGCACCAGGGTGCCGTCGGCCGTCACGACCTCGGCCTCGACGACGTGGTCCAAGCAAGAACCCCACATGCGCGACATGGGACCCAGGCCACCGACCGTCGCGTGGCCGCCGAGGCCGACGCCAGGACAGACGCCGTGCGCGAAAGCTCGGTTTCCGTTGGCAACAAGCTTCGTCGTGATGTCGCCGAGCGTGGCACCGGGACCAATGGTGGCCTGCCAGGTGGACGTGTCCATGCTGAACTGGTTGAGGTTGGACAGGTCGATGGCGAGCTCGGGGTTGGTGCCGCCGCCGAGCCCGAAATTGGCGTAGGAATGGCCGCCGGACTTGGCCTGGACCGAGACGCTGTTGGACACGGCACACTGCACAAAGGCAGCGACATCCGCGGCGTTCTGGGGGCGGACCACGGCGACGGGTACGACATCAACGGCCAAGTTGTATGGCTTGACCCAATCCAGCTGGTAGAGCGGGTCAGATGGGTAGCCAACACAGCCAGACCGGCCGGCGCAGACGGAGTTGAGACATGTCTGCAGCGCAGACGGTGTGCTTTGTGAGTGGCCCATTGTGTGTGTAAAGTGAATAGAGGTGAATGAGTGGGAGAATGTGCCTCGCTCGAAAAGAAACAAAAAAAAAAGAAATAAAAATAACGGAGGTATCCTATGTCGAGGTAGCAGCCGCTGGCCCTAATGGTGATGTCCTGTCGTGCGGCAAATGGAGGCAAACCGAAACGAGAGTAGAGGCAACACGAGAAGGTGTGGTGTTGACGCGGAGGACACGCTGGATTCTCATATATAGACAAGGAGGCGAGACCAGGACCCCAAAATAATAAGTGGACAAGGAATAACAAACAAAACAAAAAGGAACACCACCATGCCCTCAAAGTTAGGGGCGGGGGGCGTCCTATGTCTTGCGTCCTGCGTCCTGCGTCGTATTTGGATCTGAGTGGGTGACGGCGATCACCACAGGGAATTGACTGGGGGTGAGGGAGGGCACAGCAAACCAAGAACCAAAAAGGAGTGAGCTGGGACGACCAAGCTGCAGTGGACGGGCGGCCGAGGTTGGCGGGCGGCAAAACCAGGGGTTGTTGCTTGTCAGTGAGAGCGTGCAGCCAAACAGGCTGGACAAGAGCTTGCAAGGATGAGGAGTGAGTGGGCTAAGGATCGGAGCGATTGACACGTGAGAATGTAACGCGGATCAGCAAACAAATAATCTCATTTCACGGCTGGGCACATGAGATCTGGAGAGCAATGACTGGTCCAGGTAGGCGTGCAGCGACGACGGACTTTGAAATGAGAGAGCATGGACGGCGACCAGTGGGATGCGTTGACGACAATGCGAATGGTGGAAAGTTGACGAATGTAGCCTCGTTCTGGGGCAGCGTGTCGACTGCTGACCGTCAGCCTTCAGCCCAGTGGTCTGTCCGGGAATAATGAGTGGTTCCAGACAAGGCGTGGAGTCCGAAGGTAAACAGACAAGGCCGTCTATTGTCGAATGCGGCGGCGCTGTCTCACTCTGACGAAGCCATGGAGCGCCACAACGTTGCAATCGAGGTCCACAAGAGGTCGGACGTGTAGTTTGCATGTTGCCGCCTTTTTTTCAATAACGCCAGGGGCGAAGAGAACAAGCGGCCTCTTTGTTTTGTCGAATTCCTGTTTTGTCACAGAGCAATCGAAGAAATGACATCGTTAACTGACTCTGGCCAACGAGGAGCCGTTGCGGGTCGAAGAAACAAACGAGTTGCGCAGCCTGGACAGGGGTGTGTCCTGCGCCGTCATAGGTCGAGACAGCATCTGGTGAAGAAGCCTGTTCTGTTCGTGGTTGGCTGGCAAGGCTACATGGAGATTAGCCAAGAAAGAAAAGCAACCAGTGAGCACAGTGAGCACGGATGGTACCGTTGGCATTGCAAAATGGATGAAAGGAGAGACCGGGGTATATGGAGAAAAGACATGGGAAGAAGCATTGAGCAACAGGCCTAGTAAAAATAACGAAATTCCAAACTGAATGTCACGTAATATATGATTATCTTTTTTTAAATAAAAAAATCACGTCAGAAGAACATAAAAATGCAATCAAATACTTAGCCCTGATGCTCCTTCTTGGCTGCTTTCATGTCATCCTGCCACGCCGACTTGATCGATGCAGCAAACTTGTCGTCTGACAGAACTTTAAGCGCCGTCGCCGCCAGACCGCGACCGCAGGCCACCGCTCGTTGGAACGCATCGTCTGTGCCCGCCGCACCCGTGAAGCCGTCCGTGTGGTTGCCGGCCCCCGGCGGCGTATCGATGCCGAACGCGCCCTGGAAGCCGGGACATGCGTAGCAGACGTTGCCCATGTCCGTCGAGGCCGTCATAAAGTCCGTCGGCGTCGTGTACAGCACCGCGCCCTTGGGCATCGCATCGACATACGCTTGGCACAGGCCGGGCGACGACCGCTGGTCCGCGTACGTGTCGATGGGCTCGTACTTGACCGTGCAGCCCGTGGCCGTCGCGGCCCCGTCGAAGCAGTTTTTGACGCGCTGCCACAGCGTCTCGGCGTGCGCCAGCGTGTCGCTGCGCATGTGGTAGACGACGGACGTGTGCGCGGGCGTCACGTTGGCCTGCGAGCCGGCCTCGCGGAACACGCCGTGGATGCGCTCGTTGGGGTGGATCTGCTGCCGCAGCATGGAAATGCCGTTGTACGCCAGGCACACGGCGTCGAGCGCGTTGACGCCCGCCCAGGGGGCCATGGCCGCGTGCGCCTCGCGGCCCTGGAAGGAGACGGCGTACTTGACGCACGCCAGCAGGCGGATCTTGGCCACCCCAGAGACGCCCGACGCGTCGTGGCCGTCCAGGGCATCGGCCGCCGCCGCCTGCAGGCTGGACAGCGGTGCCGGGTGCACCATCAGGCACGCCGCGACGTCCTTGTAGGCGCCACCCTTGATGAGCTTGATCTTGCCGCCTCCGCCCTCCTCGGCGGGCGTGCCCATCAGCCTGACGCGGCCCTTGGTGCCCGGACCGGCCTTCTTGAGAGCTGCCACGGTGCCCAGGAAGCCCGCAAACGACGCCGTCGCAATCAGGTTGTGGCCGCAGGCGTGGCCGACGCCCGGCAGCGCATCGTACTCGGCGTTGAACGCGACCAGCCGGCCGCCTTCGCCGTACTCGGCTATGAAGGACGTGTTGATGTCGTAGGCGTGGGGCGTGACCTTGATGCCGAGCTTTTTGAGGACCTCGACAAAGTGGTCGTGGGCCTTGACTTCTTTGGAGGAGACCTCGGGGTTGGAGTGGATCTGACAGAAGAACGGATATCAGTATAGTGGCTTATTGTGGCAGAAATGGGTGGCATACGCACAAAGTTGTTCATCTCTGACAGAACGGACATCTGGGCCTCGA
Source organism: Sporothrix luriei (assembly GCA_021398005.1). Classification (NCBI taxonomy): domain Eukaryota; kingdom Fungi; phylum Ascomycota; class Sordariomycetes; order Ophiostomatales; family Ophiostomataceae; genus Sporothrix; species Sporothrix luriei. The sequence continues at coordinate 133,205 of WNLO01000028.1, read as the reverse complement.
TGCCCGCTGCAGAGTCGTCAGCCGAGAGACCCATTGTGGGAAAGCGGGAGGGCACAAAGAGGTATGGGAAGGTGCGACGAAGGGTGTGCGAGGATAGGAAGGTGCAGCTGAGCAACTGAGGAAAGACCGTTGGGCTTGAGGAATGGAAGGAGCAGTGCAAAACCAACGGCAGGAGCAAAGCAACGAGGCAACTGCTCGTGAGGATCGTCTTTCTTTGCGTCACTTTGCTCAGTAGATATGCTCTTCTTTCTTGCGACATACATGCGGAGACCTCAAGCTATTTATTAAATGTATTTTCCACATTCCCCCCCTCTATCCCTCGCTCCCCTCTCATGCTGGCCGATGCCATGAGTCCGTCACCGATCGGCCGAGACATATTGTCTAGCACCCGTCGACCCATCGATAATACGTCTCAAAGCGGCAATTATAAACGGCAGGTAAACCGGCCATCTTTCCATAAAAACATGAAATGGAAAGCACAAAACTCAAGTTATCGATTCACTATCATTAATTCAATATACTTGAAAAGAAACACAGAGCTATACCATGATTATTTTCAAGCAGAATATCTACAGTTATGTCTTTCAAGGCCTCACAATAGCTGTTCCAAACGTCCTGCCATCTGGCCAGTGATCGGCCGTCTCTTTGCACGGCGCTGAAAAAGAATCACAGCTTAATTACAGCGTATAGAGCGCTATAACTTCAGTGAATAGGCGCTGTTCGTTAGTGGGTAATGGACCTATTCTTACACATCCATGACGTAATACGACGATTAACAGTGATCGGATACGGCACTTGCTCTTTACGTCAATGTGTCTGGATACGTCAGTTCACTTTTTACATTGAAATCTATCATTTTGCATGCCTGCCAGTTCGCTGCATCGCCACTATATACAACTGGTGCTGCCAGGGTGTAGCCCCCATTTTGCTATATTTGTACACGGTCGTAGCCTCATGGCCTGTGATGAAAAGTTAGAAGAAAGGGAAAGAATGCCAAAATAGAAGAAGAAAACCATATATGGCCGTTTTGTAGGATGACCCAGAAACAAATGCGATCCAGAGACCGGAATCCAAAGCAAACGCCGCTATACACAAAGGAAAACAGTATGAAAAGCTGGAGAAACGATTGAAACGACACGAACGAACGGTCGGATCAAGCGCAGTGCACGGCTCTGCCTACAACCGTGCCAGCTTGCGCGTGGACACAGCACCGACCACGGCAAAGATGGCGCCAATAAACAGCGTCACGGCAATGGCGTTCGGCCCGTCCGTGCCGTGGTGCTCCGACGGGTGCGCGTCCGTCGCCAGCTCGGGGCTCTTGCCCGGCTCCAGCACCGCAAACACAAACGCGCTCAGGAGGTTGCCCAGCAGCTGCGGGAGCGTCGTGTAGATGTTGAGGATGCCGAAATAGATGCCGCTCAGCTCGCCCGTCGAAACGGCGGCCGGCTCGCTGCTTTTGCCGCTGTGCTCGAGGCGCCGCGGCGACGGCGAGTCCCGCTTTCCGTGCGCGTTCTCGCCGCCCGTGGGCGACAACACACCCAGAGGGATGCCGACGGGCGACGCATTGGACGGGCGCCGGTTCAAGGGCTTGCTGGCCGCCGACGGGCCACCCGTGAGCTTGTTGACCTCGACGCCGAGCAGCGCCGTCGGCGCCCACGTCACGACGGTCCACGGGATGCCGCACAGCGTCACGAGAATCGTCGCGAACCGGAAGCTCCGCGCAAACGGCGCCATGAACATGGAGCACGCAAACATCAGGTGGCCGCATGTCCACACGGTCAGCAGCTCCGGCCGCGACTTGTCCATCAGCTGGACAAAGCGCGCAATTTTGGCCGGAGGCCGCTTGGTGAACGAATCGGTGTAGGGGCTGCGCACAAACAGCGGCAGGATCGCCGACGCCAGCACGGTCATGGCCGAGTACGTCGTCAGCGCGTAGCTGCCGATCCGGCCCATCTCGCCCACCACGTCCGTCGACGCCGCGCCCTCGGGCGCGTCGTACCGGAAGTAGGTCTCGCCAACCCATGTGCTGCTGTACACCACAAAGGGGAACCAGCCGATCCAGCCCCAGAACACCGCCCAGCAGATCGCCTGGATGCGCGGCGGCAGCGTCAGCAGCGTCGACCAGATCTGCCGGAAGATCTTGATCAGCTTGGCCATGACGCCGTCGGCGGCGCTGTTCGGCCCGCCCAGAGCCGACTTCAGGAGCACGCGCTCCGTCACCGCCCAGCAGGTGATGCCGACGGTCACGAGGATGCTCAGGGCGGCCACGCTGCTCAGCTTCTTGAACTGCGTGTCGCCGTACGCGGGGCCCAGCAGCTTCACCAGATCGATGGCGCCCGCGGCGTATCCCACCAGATGGCCGAACGCCGCCATGCGGCTGGCCCACGCGGCGCCGTCTTGCTGCTTCTCGAGGGGAAGGGTATCGACCAGGAGGCTGCGGTTGCAGGACATGACTGCGTTGATGGCAAAGTCGGTGACGTACAGGGCGAGAACGGCGAGGCAAATAACCACTTTGCTGTGGGTGGTCGGGGGAGAGACGGCATCGACAACGGACGGGATGGCGCCGCTGCTGCGCTCGGCGCCGAGCAGATAGGACACGATTTCGCGTGTGAAGCTCAACGTGAGCAAGCCGGCAACGACTATGAAGGAGCCGATGGCCATGAACGGCCGCCGCCTACCCCATTTCGCCGTCGACTGGTCCGACACGACACCAATCACCGGCTGCACGATGAGCCCCGATAACGGGCCCGCCAGCCAGATCATGGAGGCCTGACCTTTTGTGAGGCCGAGCGAGAGGAGGTACGGTGTGCAGTCTAGAGTGTTAAGAGTCAAGAAAACAAATAGAGGGGGAGGGGTGGAGAGGGAACAGGCACCGAAGAGCCAAGAACGTACAAGTCATCTCCACGCCCCACGTAAAGGCAATGCCCATGCTCGCCGCCGTCAGCAGCATCATCCGCGTCATCTCCGTCGCACCCTTCACGGACGGCTGGCCCGACCAGCTCGCCATGGTTTCCGGTGTGCTGCCGACGCCAAAGAACAGGTGGGAGTGGCCGTGGCGTTTGGGGCTCGGAGTGCGGTCGTGTCGCTCGTCGTGGTGGTCGTCGTCGTACTGGGTGCTGGAAAGGCTGCTGTTCCCGTAGGGGTAGCCGTTCGCGTGGTCACCGTCGCGCTCGCTGATCGTAATTAAGCCACCTTCCTCGTCGTCGTCTTCGTCGTCGTTGTTGTAGCCGTAGTGGTCGTAGCTGGTGCCGATGCCTATGTGGTCAAACCGTCTCTCGTCGTCCTGGCTGTTGCGCTCCTTCACGCTCGCCGATGGCAGTCCGCTGTTGCCCACGACAGCCTTCCACCAGAGCGGCGTGCTGTTCGCCTCCCGGACGTCGTGGCTTCGGGCAGAAACCAGGGAAAGGATGCCGGGTTTTCGCTTCATGCAGCCGTCGTTGTGTCCCGAATCTTATCTTTGCACATGTTAGTCCAGACCCTTATCTAGACCGTACCGACATCAGGCACTCCCATCGAATGCAATGCAATGCGACAACGGCACACGACACTTGGGTTGGGCGAAGGAGAGGGAGATCGAGGTCGTCGAGCTCAAAGGTCTGGGATGGGAAGAAAGGCACGTCGACTGTCGAGTAAATGGGTCGCGTGGATGTCATCGATGTTCGATGTGTGTCGTATGCGTGGGCCGAGTCCTTCTGGCAAGTGCCAGAAAATCTGTCTCGTCGACACGCGTCCCAATCGCTCCTTCTCGCAGAAGTGCCTCGCCTCGGGTATCGCTCTTTCTGTACCGTGCTCTGTGTGCTCTGTGTGCTCTGTGTGCTCCGTGCAGGAGTGCAATGTCTATCGTGGGTGGCACCTACCTTATCGTTTCATAAGGGAAATCAACCGGAGGCTTCGCTGGAAAAGGAAGTCGCTATCGATGCTGCGCCTGTTGCTGTTCGCTGGTGAATGACTGATCGCTCCTAGCAGGATCCAAAAAGAGAAAAGAAGGAGAAGGACAGAAGGACGGAACAGCACAATGCAAAAGAATGAGGAAAGGGAGTCTCGTGCATGCAGAAACAAAAGGAGACGCAGAAACAATGGCAGTTTTGTTACCAGGTTTTGCATCCCCTTCCTTGACCCCTGATAACTGGCAAATTAAGCCCAGGGAAGTCGCAAAAGGCCAAGTGGTCAGGGGCCTGCAGCAAAATTACAGTACGGCCTTTGCGAGAGGCAAGCGCGCTGCAGGGCACATGTGGGGCTCCCCTCCCTGGCTTTGTTGCTTGGGCGGTTGCCAATACGGGGTATTACAGTGACGTCGCTTGTCCCAGCGGCCTGGCGCGGCTGTGCTGATCGCGCTTTCCACGTAGGGAAAGAAAGACACGTAGTCGCTACGGCGAGTGCTGTACGTTGTAATAACAAGCGCAGTTCATAAAGTGCAACTAAATCGAGTCCAGAGGAAAGGATGGCCGATGAACACGTCCTGCGTCTGACTACAAAATGTGAAATGTATCTTACTTCGTCGGGCGCAGCAAGTCGTAGCTCGGGAAGCACAGTCGACATGCCTGACTCGAACTCATCACTCGTCGACGTCGTACAAGTCGCACAGAAGGAGCCATTCGCAAATTAGCACGGTCTCCTAATGTCTTACATGTCGAAGGAAGCAACGACTGTCATCTGAAGGCACATGAAAGGGAGTCAAACCATAGTGCGCGGGATGCGGCCTAGCGACAGCGGCGGGCATTTGAACAGCGAACCAACGAGCGGCAGGAGCCAACGCGCGTGGTGGGAAAGTCCGATCTAGGAACTCGAGGCCCTGGGAAACGACACTAAGAAAAAAAATGGAGAGGCAAGCGCGAGACAGAACGACAGACAAAAAAATCAATAAAATCGTCACAGGAAAGAGCGGCTGCCCCATTGACGAGTCATTTTCTACAAAACGGCTGAGAGCATCGTCCACGTCCCATACTCTGACCGTCTCTTCCCCTCGCCAACCCGTCTCACAGCGGCAACGAACCAGAAACAAGCAGCTCGCAGCTTATATCTGGGCCATCCGCCTCGTCGCATTGCGTCTGTCTACCCCGCCTAATAGTGCATCGTCAACTGCAGATAGCCATAGCCCATAGCCCACAGCCCATATAAACCCAACATCGATTCCGTCCCAACGAGCTGCGCAACCTGCGACCAGACCCCTTCTTCGAGCTTCGTTTGACTCGGACAACTTCTCTTTACCTCTGTCTCCCCCATTGGCGCTTTACCAGCGTCGCACACAGCTCTCGTCACAGCCATGGATTTGGTTCACTCGTGAGTCATGCCGGATGCGCTGCGATTGTGTAGGCGAGCCATCTCGCGTCTGGCTACCAGATTGCTAACGGTATTGGACTAGATTGGGCGGGCGTCTGCTCTTTGCCATCCCCAAGAGTACGTGGTGCCCCTGTCTCTTCGTTGTATTGTGTCTGTCCCTCTCCCCCAGCAACGGCTAACACACCATCCAGAGGGCCGCCTCCAACTTGCCGCTCTCGACCTGCTGAGCGGTGCCGACATCCAGTTCCGCCGCGAGAACCGCCTCGACATTGCCCTCGTCAAGAACCTGCCGATTGCCCTTGTGTTCCTGCCTGCGGCCGACATTCCGACGTTTGTGGGCGAGGGCCAGTGCGACCTCGGCATTACGGGTCTGGACCAGGTCCAGGAGCACGATGCTGGCGTGCGCGCCGTGGCCCATGCGCGGACGCTGTCGGTCGACGTCGGCGAGCTCACATATGCTGCGGCGGCGGCGGCTGCTGCCGACGGCGCAGCAGCACCTTCGAGCAAGCCCAAGGGCTGCGAGACGGTCATGGAGCTGGGCTTTGGCGCGTGCAAGCTGCAGGTGCAGGTGCCAGAGAAGGGCAACTACGCCGCGCCCAAGGACCTGATTGGCAAGAACATTGGCACCAGCTTTGTGCACCTGGCCGAGGAGTACTTTGCGCGCCTAGAGCAGGAGCAGGACCAGGCCGGCCAGGCCGTGACGCCGCGCAAGCTGCGGACCAAGATCATCGAGCTGAGCGGCAGCGTCGAGGCGGCCTGCGCGCTGGGCGTCGCCGACGGCATTGTCGACCTGGTCGAGTCGGGCGAGACCATGCGGGCGGCCGGCCTCAAGCCGATCGACACCGTGGTCGAGTCGTCGGCGATCCTGATCAAGTCCAAGTCGCCGAGCAACCCGGAGCTGGTCGAGCTGATTGCGTCGCGCATCGGCGGCGTCATCACAGCGCAAAAGTACGTCCTCTGCCAGTACAACATCCCGCGCGACCGCCTGCACGATGCTACTGCCATCACGCCCGGCAAGCGCGCGCCGACGGTGACGACGCTCGACGCGGCCAACTGGGTGGCCGTCAGCGCCATGGTGGAGAAGAAGAAGATAGCGACGGTGATGGACAACCTTGTCAAGGTCGGCGCGACGGACATTCTCGTGCTCTCCATCCAGAACACGCGCAACAGCTAGGAAGCGCCTGCGAGGACGCCCGTGGGATGCAACGAGGGACGACGGCGCATGCCGCTCCATTGAGGACGGTTGGTCGAGCGTACAACAAAGCACATATGACAAAAAGGACAAAAGCGACATGAAAAGGATAAACATGATAAACTCATAAACAATACTAAAAGAGTATGAATACGGACTGTTGAACTGCTGGACCGGTTACAAATCACGGAGTGGGGATGAGTTTCTGGCGATGTTTTATATCACGTTTGGCGCTCAAGTTTGAAAACAACGAAAAGTACATTAGACAGGTTTTAAGGTCACTGATAGCAGTTTTAACGGAAGTATGAATGCATTTTCTAATGTCCATGCCATTAGCCCTAATAGAATGTTCATCTGGCCAGGCACAAGTGCTCGGCACTCTACGCGTGCCAGATAATGACACGGCCGTCAACACCGCTCGCTGACATAGGTTAGCACATCTGTACAAATATGGATTGGATCACTGCATACCAGGGACTTCGGGAAGAGCCTACAAGAGAACTTGGCCACGCCGCCGGCCGACGACTCAAACGGCCGGATCGTGTTGATCGTGTTCTGGTGCGTCGTCTTGAGCTGGGTGTCGTTCTTGGTGCGGCCCATCAGGTCCATCTGCCGGAACTTGTTGAGCGCCGACTCCTCGCGGTCATCGCCGCCCACACCCGCCGCGCCGCCCTTGGCCTCGAGCGAGCCCACCAGCGCCCAGCCCTGCACGCCGCCCTGGAAGCGGAAGGCCTCGCAGTCGTAGCCGGCGGCAATGATCTCCGCCTCGCCGTTCCAGAAGAGCGACGTGAAGGGCAGCAGCTGCGTCGGGATGCTCAGCACGGCCTTGGGCGGCTGGTCGGGCGCGCTCGGGTACACGACGGTGATGCTGCTGTCGTGCGCCGCAAAGGCCAGCGCGTCGCCGCTCGGCGCAAAGGCCACGGCGTGCACCCAGCCGGCGGCGTTGTTGAGGTACTCGCCGCACACGGTGTTGAAGGGCAGGCGCTCGCCCCAGGCGCTGGGCTCGGGCCGCTGGTCCGTGCCCTTGAGGAAGCTCGAGAAGACGCGCGCGTGCGCGTCCGTCGAGCCGGCCGCCAGCAGCACCGAGTTGGGGTGCCAGGCGACGCTGGTGATGGTGCTGCGGATGGGCTTGCGCAGGTGCTTGGAGACCCACCAGTCGTTCTCCTGCTCAAAGTAGCAGACGGCAATGACGCGGTCGCCCGAGCCGACGGCAAACTTTTCCTCCGACGGCGACCAGCGCGCGACCGTGGCCGCGCGGTTGATGCGCAGCAGCACGAGCGTCGGCTTGTAGCCCGTGGGCGAGGGCTCCCAGACGAGCGCGTTGCGGTCCTGCGAGCACGTCACGATGCGGCCGCTGTTGGGCGCAATGTCGACGCTGGTGACGGTCTTGTCGTGGCCCTTGAGCTCGTCCTTGAGCTTGAAGGCGCTGCCGACGCGCCCGTAGAGGTCGATCGACGTGTCGCGGGCGACGGCCAGCGTCTTGCGATCGGCCGAGAACGAGTGGTCGGCGATGGGGTGGTGGAAGAGGTGGTGGACTTCGGGAGCGGCCATTGTGCCTTGGGGTGGGACGATGGGCGGGGGCGGGGTGTTCTGCGTCTGTCGGTAGGTGGATGATCCCTGGTGTGATAGGAGTAGCTCTCTACTACCACGACGCCGGGCTGGTACGGTGAGGTTGAGACGATGGGTTGGGGAGACGAAGGACGTTCGGAATGGCTGGAAGCTGATGCGCCGCAATTGCGTAGGCGGCACTCAATCAAGCTGTGGAATACGGGTACAGTGCTACACAGTGGGGCGCTCTGAAAGGAGGGGCAGCTAGGGCCGACTGCGCCTGCCTTATGGCATGGGAATAGCGTACCTGAAAACCTTAGTAATCAGGAATAAAAGAAAATCGAAATAAAATAGCGAAAATAGCCAGGCACAGCAGAGGCTCAAAGAAGCTGCAAAAACGACGTTTTCCAAGACGACGCGAAACGTACATCTCGCACCACAGGCCACCCACGCCCTGTACGCCCTTCTTGCACACGGTTCCACGCTCTTTATTCGACGGCAAATAGCATCACGATCGTCTCTGATACGTAACGCTGCAATTGGCCCCGTTCCACCTCTCGTCCCTCTGCAATGTCGACCACGATCTCGTCGCGTGGCCCGCCGCCAGGCGCACCTCCAGGCAAGGCTGCGGCCGTGCCGCCCAACCAGACGTGAGTTTGAGGCTTCTCATGAGGAAGGCGCATTTACGATCCTAGGCTTTGTATGCTAACAACGGCAGTCTCTATGTGCACAACCTGCCGTCGGCCAAGATAAAAAAAGACGACCTGCGGACGGCGCTGTACCTGCTCTTCTCCACATACGGCACCGTGCTCGACGTTGTGGCGCTCCGGACGATGAAGATGCGCGGGCAGGCACATGTGGTCTTTCGGGACGTGCAGGCGGCGACACAGGCCATGCGATCGCTCGAAGGGTTTGTCTTTTTCGGTCATGATTTGGTACGTTTTTTGTTGTAGTCGCACTCCTTTCGTTCCCCCGGCGCGTCTTTTACGACGCTCGTCTTTCTTTGCTGACACGTATGAATAGAAAATCGCCTACGCCAAGTCCAAGTCCAATGTCGTGGCACGCCTCGATGGCACCTTCCAGCTGCCCTCGGCAGCGCAGGCCGTCGAGGTCACCGACCTCCAGCAGAGCATCTTCAACGCGCCCGCACCGGGAGCAGCGACGACATCCACACCAGCAGCTGCACAGGCAGCAGCAAACGGATCCGCACAGGCAGGAGAGGCTGCACCGGCAGCAGCGCCTGGGGCGGACGCGGCACGTGGCCAGAAGCGGACACGCGACGAGGAGGAAGAAGAGGAAGAGGAAGAGGAGTCGGAAGACAGCGACGTGGCCATGGAGGAAGACAGCGACGACGAATAGGGGGAGACAGCATCGAGGCCACAATCTCGAGAGGATATACGATACATGATACCCTACTTCATATGTTTATGGTTTGGAGGGTGGAGTTCTCATTGCACAAAGGGATGGATGGCTACCAGATCCGGGGTATATCTCGAAAACAAAAATGCCTTTTCCGTCTCTCTCTCTTAGCCCACTCATCGAGCCAAGACGGAGAAACAAAGGGACACCGAAACCAGACACCACACCAACTCGCCTTTTTACAGCAGCGCCATCTCTTTTGGCACCCAAAGGCCCACGCAACCGCCCACGAGACCGAGCCATACCATGAGATAGCTCTTCTTGGTGCAGTCAAAGCCCGACATGGCCTCGCCAAGGAGGCACGGATGAACGAAAAAGGACGGAACGCCAGTGATGGGGTGGTACTGTCAGAGAACCATTTGATATTAGCATAGGAAATCTTGTCAAGGCGTACGGCGTATAAAACAATGCAAGCTCTTTCTTTCTTTTCTTAGGAAACCATGCTCCCATAATACGTACGTCGGCAGATATGCCTCCGATGCTGCGCATGGAACGCAGCCGATCCTGGAACTGCTCTGGCACGAGATGCCGAAACACCGTGTCGATGCTCATCGGCGACTCGCCGTTGGGCAGGCCGTGCAGCGAAAACCACAGGCACGGCGCCCGGTACGTCGGGTGCAGATGCACTTCGTACGTCACGTAGCCGTAGCCGTAGTGGCCGCTGCCGCTGCTGCTGCTGGCCGTCGTCGCCGCTGTGGAGGGGGGCGGCACTTTGGTGAGCGCGGCGTCGTCGGCGTCTTCCGCCAGGGCCATGGCCTCGTCGCCGTCCAGGCCGCTGTCGACGTCTTCGCCAAACGAAAACTGCCCCATGGCGCCCGCCAGCTCGTCGTCGTGCACGGCGGCACTGTTCTCGAGCGGCCGTGTGATTTGCAGGTACGTCGTGGTGTCGCTGTCCGTATACACGGACGCGTTGAACGCCGTGCAGACGGACACGCGCCACCGCCGCCGTAGCGGACCGAGCGTGGCCTGGCGGTAGATGCGGTCAAAGCCGTGGCAGACCTCGGTAAACTCGTCGTGGGCGAGGAACGGGTAGTCACGGAACTCGTCACCGGCGGCCGACATGGACGAAGTGGAGGCGGCCATAGTTGCCATGGCTGGCGGGATCATTTTACAGGCTATAACGACGGCATGCCGTAGAAAGGACGGGCGACTAGAGCAGGGAGGCGGTGAGGTTCATGAACGAACATTGAAATCAGTGCTCAGCAGAGGGAGACGGTAAGTAATGAGATGGGTAGGACCGTGATACGTAAATTATGAGAGGCAAGATGTTGTGCAGTGGCGTTAGGCTCCGCAATTTGGGGGTTAATACGATTTTGCCTTCTAGCGACGTTATGGTGGGGAAACAAGGCTGGGCCAGTCGCAATCTACTTTCTATCCACGGAGTGGACTTAGCAGAGGCACCATTTCACACGCTCTTCAAACACAGCTTTCATATTGCAAATGTTTATTTGTTTAATCAGAAGAAATACCTGCGCCGTAAATGTAACGCCGGGCCCCCAATACATCCAAATCAAAGGGTTAACCAAGTTTTGATGCAAAGATATGGAGACCAATGAACAATAAGCCAAAATCGCAGTGGAAAAAACGCAGAGCGAAACCCGCAAGACATGAAAATGGCACAGCAACGGAAATGGACATATGTACAGCTTTTGTTGCGTTTGGATCGTCCCCCCCCCCCCTCCCTTTCACAGGCTTCGCGCCACAACACTACTGCTGCTCCTCGTCGTCCACGTCAATGAGGTTCTTGGCCTGGTACGCCTTCTTGGCCACCTTGGCCAGCGTCTCGTAGTCGCCGCTCGTGTCGCACATGGACCGGAACACGCCGTCCTTGTTCTTCATCAGCTCCCATGGGTGGCCGTACTCGACGAGCGAGCCCCGGTCCAGCACCAGCACCTTGTCGTAATCGGCAATCGTCTGCAGGCGGTGCGCAATCGTCACAATCGTCGACGTCAGCTCGCGGAGCGTCTCCTGGATCTTGGCGTCCGTCGCGTAGTCGATCGATGCCGTCGCCTCGTCCATCAGCAGGATCGCCGAGTTCTTGAGCAGCGCCCGCGCGAGACACAGCAGCTGGCGCTGCCCTTGCGACAGGTTCGAGCCCGACTCGGTCACCGGCGACGACAGGTCCAGGAAGATGTTCTTGTTGGTCGCAATCGGCGACGAGGGCGTCGCCGGCTCCTCCGTCGAAGAGGTGGCGGCCACCGTCTCCGTGGCCGTGTTCGGCGTGGGTGTGGGCGTCGACGTCGGCGTCGTGGGGCGAGCGCTCGACGGGATCGACTCGTCGGGACCAATCAGCTGCACGCGGCGAAGAGCAGCGAAAATCTGCTTGTCCGAGAACGTCTTGAAGGGGTCCAGGTTGGTGCGGATGGTGCCCATGAACAGCGTCGGCTCCTGGGGCACGATGGTGATCGACTCGCGCAGGTCGCGCAGGCCAATCGTGCCAATGTCTATGCCATCAATCAGGACCTTGCCCGTCTCGGCCTCCAAGGCGCGGAACAGAGCCAGCGCAAGCGAACTCTTGCCGGCCCCCGTGCGGCCGACAATGCCCACCTTCTCATGCGGGGCGATCCGGAACGTCAGGTTGCGCAGCACGGGGTCCAGCTCGGCGCGGTATCGGGTGGTGTAGTCAATGAACTCGACGGAGCCCTGGCTCGGCCAGTTGGCGGGCGGGCGGCTATCTTCGATAACGGCCGCCGCCTCCTGCTCGACGTCGAGGTACTCCTTGATCCGCTCCACCGAGTTCATGTTCTGCTCGTTCATAGCATACAAACGCACAAGCCACAACATGTTCTCGGCGAAGCCAATGGCGTAGCTGAGAGATATACCGGCCGAGCCGGCATTGATGGTTCCAAGGCTCAGAATGACAAACACACCGGCGAAAAACGCAACGAGATCACCCAAGAGATCCGTGCGGAATGCCAGCCAGCGGTTAGCTGCCCACAGGTAGATAAAGGGCCGGATCTGCGCGTTGATCCGAGACAGGTTGTCACGGACAAAGCGGCGCTCATCGCCATACGCGCGGATGGTCGTGACACCCGAGAGCGTCTCGCCGAACTGCTGGAACAGAGGACTGCGCTGGACCGACTCAAGACGCTTCAGGTCGCGCGACGCGCTGAGGTAGAACTTGCCCAGAACGATGTAGAGTGCCGTGATGAAGATACCGGCAACCAGGAAGCCTGGAGTAATGGACGCAATCAGGACGATGGTAATGCAGATGGCGAGGGCACACGACATGACGCTGATGGCCACAGGGGCCACCTCCTGGTCGACAGCCTCGAGATCCTTGCTGAAGCGATTCATCATCTGGCCGAGCGGGGTGACATCGAAGAACTTGAAGCGCGCAAAGGACACCGAGTGCATCAGGCGGTTGTGCAGCTTCCAGGACGCAGTCAGGGAGCCGAAGAAGATCCAGAGATCGCGGATGAAGGCAAAGACAGCACCAATCAGACCAATGGCAGCCAGGACCGTAATGTAGTAGTGCGCGTTGACCTCGGGCGCCATGAGGGCCTCGAGGGCGGAGTCAGCCTGGAAGACGGTCGAGTTATTGGGAACCCACAGCGTCCCGACCGACGTGATGTGGTTCACGGTGTTGGGCGAGAAGACGTGCGAGAGGGAGCGGGAAAACAGCGAAGTCTGGCCGGCAGGACTGGAGACGAACGAGCCAAGAGTTGTGTTTATGCGCGAAGCAGCCATGGATGTCATTTCGATGGACTTCTCGGCGTATTGGTTCGACCACTCCTTGATCCACAGGTTGGAGGCGACGAGCGACAGCTGCTGGGATGAGAAGACGCAGGCAGCAACAACCCAGAACCACCACGGGCCCATGGAGCCAAGGTACAGCTTAATAACCGGCCACTTGACGGCGCCTGTAGCCTTGGTCTCCTCGAGAGCATCCTGCTTTTTGTTGACTTTGTTCTTCTTCGTAGCAGCGGCACCGGTAGCAGCGGCAGCGGCAGCGCCGTTACCGTCGCTGGGCAGAGATGGATCCGCAGCACCACCGTTGTCAATGAGTGTCGCGCCGTCACCGTTATCCGTCTGCTTGCCGATGCTCGAGGGCACGCGAGACGGGATACGCGAGATGTCGGAAGTACCTGTTGCAGACTTGAGCTGGACCTCCTCGCCGAGCACGCCAGAGGCAATGATCTCCTGGGACGGGCCTTGGTTCGTGATGCGACCATTGTTCATAACAACAACGTAGTCGGAGAAGGGGACACAGAGCGAGATGTTGTGCGTGACCAGAATACACGTGCGGTTGCGCATGAGCGGGCCGCGAATGCAGTTGTTGAAGATCCATTGTGCAGTGTGCGAGTCGACGGCGCTCAGGCAGTCATCCAGGAGCAGGTGGCGGGAGTTGGAGTACAGGGCCCGGGCAAGAGAGATACGCTGCTTCTGGCCACCGGACAGGGTAATGCCCTTCTCGCCGACCAGGGTCTCGTCACCGTTGTCCAGGGTCTCGTGCAGATCACGCTCCAGGGCGCAGGCCACGATAACATCGCGGTACCGCTGCTCGTCGAACGGCGACGAAAAGAGAATGTTCTCCTTGATAGAGGCGTTGACGAGCCAGGCCTGTTGCGCAACGTAGGCGCACGTCTCGGCCAGATTCGTCTCCGGGTCCGGGCGCACATCCTCGCGACTGCGGCCGCCAGGGAAGTACACCTTGCCGTTAAGGAGCGTCATTTCACCAAGAAGAGCCATGAGCAGCGAGGTCTTGCCGGAGCCAGTGGGGCCCGTGATAACGTTGAGCTTGCCAATATTGAAGTCCACGTCCAGGTCGAGAAGACGGAAGGCCATGGAACCGTCCTCGGCAACGACGTTCTTGCCACCCCATATGAAGCTGGCGTTGTTGCGGAAACCAATGACGCGCTCGCCGGTGGCTTCGTCGATGTTGTCCAGGCCGAGCTGGACGAACTTCTCGGTTTCCTCCTCCGTCAGAAACTCCTCGATACGGTCAATGGAGACCTGGGCCTCCTGAACGTGGGCAATCATGTCGCCGAGCTGGTCGAGCGGGTAGCGCAGCAGCATGAACAGGGAGATGGCCGTAAAGGCGACAGACGGGTACAGGGGCTTCTTCTCGACCATGGTGTAGATCAGGAAGCAGCAGAAGGTAATCAGAATGGGGACCGTGTTCCAGACAGCGACAGCGCATGCCCAGATAATGTAGCGCTGGCGCAGGGCCTGAAGCTCGGTGCGGCGCTTCTCATCGACAATATTGCCGAAGCGGAGCTCCCAGGCGAAGTACTTGACGATGCGGATGTTCTGGAGGATCTCGTTGGTGGCGTGGATGCGCTTGTCGGTAGCGGCCATAATCTTCTTCTGGGTGGAGTTGAACGCCTTGGCAAAGCCGATGTTGACGGGCAGCAGCAGTGCCATGACGACAAAGCCGGGGATGGCACTGAGGCCCATGACACGGTACAGCAGGACAACGGAGACGAGGAGCTGGGTAGGAGCCGCAGCAACCAAGAAATGCAGGTAGGCCGTGACCTCAGACACCTTGAAGCTGTCAACAGACATGAGGTTGATGATGGTACCGATGTTGGCCTGCTCGTCCGAATTGTCGTCCTCTTTCTTAGCATCAGCACCAGCGGCGGCCGCGGCATCCGAGTTGTCGGTAGTCGCAGCCGCGCCGTTCGCAACGCCGCCGGCACCACTGCCCTGGTCGGCCTTCTTGAGACCAAGCTTGCGCTTAATCGAGGCCAGCCAGCCGGTCTCTTTCCCGCCGGGAGCGTTCGTCTTGTCAGACTTGCCACCGAGCACGGTGTCGTTGCCCGCGGCGGCCTTGCGGCGGAGAGCCTTGGCGTAGATCTCGCCCACAAGAACGGCGCGAATGTTGATGCAGATCTTGCGGCCAATCCAGAGGGCCTGGTTGTCGCCGAACGAGCGGACCAGATCGGAGACGGGCAGGAGGATGACGTACAGCCACAAAACGTTGATAGGGGCCTGGTCGGGGTGCTCGACAAACTCCAGGATGGCCTTGAGCAGCATGGTCGGGGCGAAGGTAAAGAAACCAGACATGATGGCCCAGCCGGTCTGGACAAGCAGCTGGCGCTTGAAGTACAGCAGCAAGTGGATGCTGAGCGACAGGGTCTTCTTCACCTTCCGGTAGCGCGCCAGAACAGCACCAGCCTTGTCCTTGGCATTCAGATTCCAAATGCGCTCCATCTCCAGAGGCTCCTTGTAGCCCTCCCACATGATGCTGTCGACCCAGGTGAAGGTGAAGTCGGAGAGAATCGAGGCCAAGCCCTCGCGCGAAGGCGGCAGGCCATCCTCCCACTCCAGAAGAGTAGTCTTGTTGCCCTTGCGGGTGGTGATGGTCATGGTGAAGAGCAGCGACGTCAGGGAGAACTCGACAATGACGAGGACCTTGGCCAGGGGCGAGGTTGGGTGGACGAGGACAGAGCGGAAGATGATGAGTGAGAAAAGCCACTGCGCCGAGTAAATCATGACGGTATGATTCCACAGGTGAGGGATCTGCCACCGCGACTTGCCGGAGACGCCAGCGACCAGGCGCAGGTTGACGAAAACGGCCGCATAGACCCAGGTAAGAAGGCCGACAATGGCGGCCGTGCGGCCCTTGGAAATAAGCACATCGTCATCGTCGGTTTCGTGTCCGGAAAAGGCGCCCTTGGCGAGGGCAATGACGTTCACGGCAACGAGGCCGGCAATGGCCAGCTCCTCAACGACAACCAAAAGAGTCTGGCCGGTCGGCCGGTCAGCCTGAACAATAGAGTCTTTGGTGGTGGTGCGGGCCAAGTTAATGGGACCGCCACCGATCACGAGGCCGTCATCGGCATCCTCGTTGTCGTTGTTGTCGTCGTCGTCATCGTCGGCCACAGCTGTGCTGCTGCGGTTAGCAGAAGCACCGTTGCTCTCGTCGTCGCTTTCGAGAGGGCTCGGAGCGGGCAGCTCAGTGCGGCCTGCGGCGGACGACTGGCTGTCGAGTCTCTGGCGCAGACCCTGGTAGCCGAGGCCGGACTGGTGTTGCTTCCGATTTAATTTGCGGACGCGGCGAATGGTCTGGAAGGCGGCGACAAGAAAAGACACGGCAAGGACAACGATCGGAAAATAAGTTTTGAGGAATCTGTTGGAAACGCGTTAGCAGCATTTACAAATTGGGACAAAGAGGTGCAAGCTGCGCCGCGCATATGAAAGAATGCTCAAGGAACCATCACCACAGAGAGAGTGAGAAAGAAAACGTACTCGCGCTGAAAACAAACAGTGAAATCGTCAACGCGCCATATCGGCAAGGAGCATGACGCAACGGCCATGCTGATGAACCCCCACGCTGTTTCAGGAGCTCAGGTGCGGGAGCTGAGCTGGGGGCGAGATTGGAGAAGTCGAGCAATTGGCGTAGAGTCCGACAGCCGGCGAAGGGGATGAGGAGAGTGAGGAGTAGAAAAGACAAGAGGAGCGAAAAGAACGAAGAAGGTGGAAGGGGGGGGAGAAGCAAAAAAAAAGACGGGAGACGGGAAGAAAACAGCCAGCAACAGAAGCGTGAGAACTCCAAGAGACAAAGACGCAAGAAGAAAAAATAGAACAGGCAAAAAAGATACGAGCAAAAAAAGCAGGTGAAAAAGATTTTGGTAGCAATGCCACTCGGGGAAGCTTAATAATTTATCGACCGCCTTCTGCACTAATGATTGCGTTTTTTGGGTGCTGAATCTTGGCATGCGTGCACTGTAAGCTGCGTCTGGCAAGCCAAGAATGAAGGACACGCGCTAGATGGGCGGCGCTAGTTCAGGGTCGTGGACAAGAGGCGACCAAACATTGTCGACGGATGCCAAACAGACGTTGGGAGGTATCTCGAGATCTGAAGGACAGGGGAACAAAAAGGAAAGAAAAGGAGGAGAGAAGGAGAGAAGAAGGAGAAGAGGGCAATGAATCAGAAAGAGGGGGGTGAGAGAGAAAAGAGAAGGAGCGAAAACGGGAGCAGTAAATAGGGAAAGAGCAGTGCCGGGGGAGGCAAGGTGACATATGAGGAATTATGTCGACAGCGAGGCAGCGAAGAAGCGACGCATCTACGGAGTAATTACAGTGAGCCGATAAGCTTCAGACCGGGCCAAGCAGCAGTGGTGCCGGATTCAGGAAAGAGCGGACGGGAAGGCTGCAAGCCTTCAAGACACGGCGAAGTCAGGAACGAGGCAAGTGGGGTCGGTGTCTTGCACAGACGACTTCGTAGCTCCTGCTGTGGATCATGAAGGCGCCGTCAATCTGCAGGCGCAAAGTCGCATTTCTCCATTTGGAAGGCGCAACGGGAGGCGCCCCGACACCAGTGAAGAATTGGGACCAGGGAAGGCTGGATGGATTACCATTAGGCGGTGGCCATCTTAGCATGAACGCATTTTGCAGTGAAAGAAATGCAACCAGCGGCGGAAAACAGCTAGGACTGGGCATCTGGGCATTTGGGGTTGGCAGAAAAATGTCCCTGTTCAGTGCTAGTATGGAATTGTATTTTTTTTCTTGGCTCATTTTGTATTGTTATTCTCTGATTATATGTCTCGAGTTTTGGCTTTTTGTCTTCTGTCGACGGAAACGACTTGACTGTCTCCTCGTACGCTCGATTGGCTCTTTCCCCTCTCGTTCTCCCCCGGCACTGGACCCAGAATTATGATATGAACCTAGAAGATCCCTTGCACGGGGTTGACGCAAGTGGATTTTCGTGTAGTTGGATATGTCAGCCTCCTCACACTGTTGTTTGCTCCAAGCAGTTTTATGGAATCACGATGCCCCAGGCTCCCATTTAACAAAGATAGCAGGCACCAAACAAACTTGAAGGCACTGGACATGAATGATCACGAACATTACAGAGCGAGAGTGTTGCCTGAGCACCTCATCGTGCCGTCGTTCGGCGCCAGGCAAGGCAACGGCGCCAGGAAGACAAGGCAGCCATACACAACTCTCTGTGAGCAGGCAGAGCTCGTGTTAAAGCAGGGTATTGTCTCGATATCAGATAAGACTGTGAGCGCTGAGCGGCCGCTAGTATGGTGTCTAATTCGACATGCTTGCCTGCCCTGTGCTCCTTCCCGTTTCGACACAGTCCCGAAAGCACCCCACCATCCGTATCACTGAAAAAAAAACTGTTCTTCCCAACTAAGAAGCAGTAGAGCCAATTGCAACTGTTTCCACCCCCTCCTGTGGAATTTGTTGCATGTTGGACCGCCTTTATTCTTCTATTTTATCCTTTTTTTGCGCCAAGTGACTCTGCGTGTTCAAAAATACGCGGAGTTGATGTGTCGTTTTGCACGCCACTGAATAATTTGGTTTCGGCGCAAAGATGCATCGTTCTTACCCGCCCATAGGCCGTCTCCCGCTCCTTCCTCGAATGGTCCGTTCAGCCACCCGCCTGCGGCAACGAGGCTGGCACCGCGACAGGGGAGGAAAGAGGACGTAAAGAGGAGAAGGAGACTCAAAAGAGGGGGAAGGAGCAAATGTCTAACGCTCACGAATTCTTACTGAATTACCCTATTCATCCTATCGTTACACCGCAAACCATCCCCAATCCACTTGACCGCGGAAAAGCCATGGCGATCCAAAATCCATATTCACACGACTACAGGACGACGTGAGAGGCCCTGGCTTGCTGATGAAAGCTGACTTTCGACTCGCTGTCCTCTGTTTTCGACTACATGGGCCGCTTCAGAGCAAGCGTTTTGTGTGTGGCGTTTCAACGGCGATGTACAGCATACTACCAGGTGTACGACTTAACTTTGTCGCTCGTGCCCAGTTCTTGCTGCAATAAAGGCATTGGCAATGGGGAGTGACATTGCCAAACCGGCCAGGCCCAGCGGGTCATGTCTCGCTTTTCCCCATCCCTTACTATGCAATTGCTTCCGGAAAAAAGGAGACAGGGCCTGTCTCACCTCTGGCATTGCCCTCAGCATTCCAGTGCCAGTCGACATCGAAAGACAGGTGTGCGGGCGAGCAGCAGCCACTGTGCATGACTTCCCAAAAAACTAAAAGAAAAGACAAAGCCAGGAACCGACATGCACGGCGTGCGTAGTAAGAATAACGCAACCCCCCCTCTTTCTTGTGCATGCGTCCATATGCACGAGACATGCAGCATGGGGTCTCTACTGTAGCATCCTCTGCAGATCGCCTCCAGAGACCAAAAATAAGTGCAGTCGCGATGCAAACAGGCGCAGTTGGTCCGGGCTTGCACAACCCTGCATCTCGAAGAGCATCCTGTAAGTGGAGCCATGACAGAAAAGAGGGGAGATGCGGCGAAGGGAGTCATCGGCCAGGCAGAAACGCACACCGGCCGCCATTTGATATGGTTACCGACAACAGCGGATAAAACATAGTAAAATGACTTACAATGAACTCATTTTTTGTCAGTCGGTGCCGTAACAAATTATTGTTAGCAGCATGCTGAGCCATGGCGGCCCGCTTTGCACTGAACATGCGAGATACCTTCCCAATCCCTTCAACATGTGTTTCTCTGGGCCCCGGCTCTGGCCACACCGCTGAATCCCCCTCCTGTTCTGTACTCTACGTCGTATGCTGTATCCTACCTGCAGCCTGCCTCGTGGTTTCTTGTCCGGTGTCAACCAGCCAACCCGCCGCAACCGCCAGGTAAACATATGAAAATAGATTGCTCGATATGGACATGCGCCGTCTTACGGCGTACAGCATAAGCATCTTTTGCTCCCTTCACCTATCACGCCTCCCCCCATTATCATCTTGTTTCTTTGCTCGGCAGCGTCTGCGGCCCTGCCTGGCCATTACATCTCATCTACAAGAGGTCTGCCGTCAAAATGTATCTTTTCAAGGACTGTACCCATTATTACCCTGTCTACTTTTCTAGTTCTATGTCGGCGATCCTGCAAAGTAATCTCGACTCTGCCATCCCAGGGTCATCGTAGATCATCTTGTTTGCGTGTTTTCTTTTGCTTGCTTTTCTTTGCCGCTCTCGCCTTGTCCACCATCTCTGCAACCGTCCTTCGTCGTTTCCTGTTCTCCAACAACTTCGTATGACATAAGGCCTGGTCGAACCGGTATCACAAAGCACGAAAACACAGAATAACACGTTGAGTTCGAGCACAATGTAGTACTGGTAGGATCACCAACAGTACTCGAAAGAAGCAAGAGGGCCAATTGCACAATTCCTAAAAACGTACAACTTCCGGTAAAAGCCTTACTTTGAATCCAGCTCTCATCACTCCGCCATATAAAATATCTAGTATATCATGCCCTTACGTAGACCTGCCGGCAGACCAAACTTTGATGAGCATCTTAACAAAGTGGATTGGGGAACAGGCGCGTCTCGGATGCAAAAGGAACAGTGCCTTGTCACCTCGACATAGCGTGCGTTATCTGAGTGGAATTCCCTTGCGTCGATGTGCAGCCCACGTGTGCGCCACAAAGTTTGACTGGACTTTTCAAGAAACAATGCGAATATGATACGGCAGTCTAGACAATGTAAGCAACAAAATTTAAAGTCGGTTCATCTTTTATAAAACAAGTTGGGTGCCCTTTCCGAAACAAGTCAAAGAAAAGCCCAGAAAAGAAACAAGTTGTAAAGAAACAAAGTAGAGAAAAAACTCCACCGTCCAACCAAAGAGTCTTTTTTGATTTCTAAACCAGTACAAGACACAAAACAAAAATGTACCCGGTAAACGACGCTTTTTTATTCTTCTTCCATGAAACTTTTTTTTCTCTTTTTTTGGACAAAACTTGTCGGTGCATCCCTTGAAAATGTTATACACGCCTCCCCTTCTTTCCCGTTTATCCAATGAAACGGGATGGCCTCTCGCGTGGTTTGAAAGGCGCTTCCTCCTCACAGTGCTTCGTATCCTATAAGATAGAAACACCGCATACTCTGGGAACGCATTTCAACGCGCATTGCGCGTCGTCTAAAACGCCCTCCCGAGATATAGCCGTCGCAACAAGGCGACAGCATTGTTCGCGACGGCACCAACGAGCATGGCTTTTTAACCCATGACAGCGCCCATGCCGGACAGGTCGCCCTCCTTGGCGGCAATCTCAAAGTAACCGTAGATGATCCTGAAATGAGAGTTAGCCTGGTTCAAACGCGTAGCATGCTCGGAAGAGTAGCCTTGGCGCCCCAAAAACTTACGTGACGGCAAGAAGGGTACCGGTACCCGAGCCGAGCGCGCCCATCAGGTCGCTGGCGACGGACAGAGCGCCAATGCAAGCACCACCAAAGGCGGCGGCGGTCGGGATGATGCGCTTGAGCTCCTTGTACATGCTCTGGTCACGATGGCCGGCCATCACGAGGCCCTGGTCCTTGAGCTGCTTGGCGACGTCGCGGGGGCTGGAGCCCGACACCTCAATCCAGGTCTTGGAGAAGATGGCGCAGGCCGTCAGCATGTACGCAATGTACACGACGGTGTGGATGGGGTCCAGAAGCGCGTCCTTGAAGTTGAGCGGGGGCGACATGTAGTAGACCAGGCCGGAGGTGGCGGACAGCTGGGCGGTGCCGTCCTTGGCCTCCCAGACACCGAAGAGCTGGACCAGCAGGTTCTCGGAGAAGCGCGAGTACAGCATCTGCGAGATGAGGAAGATGTTGGACGACAGGGCCGACTGCAGCATGATGGGCATGTTGGAGGTGTAGAACAGGCGGACCGGGTACGAGCCGCGGGCGCCGCGCTGGCGCGACGACTTGACGGGGATCTCGACGCGGAAGCCCTGCAGGTAGATGACGGCGGCAAAGATGGCCAGGGTGGCCAGCAGGTTCATGACGTTGGGCAGGTTTTGGCGGTAGAAGGCCTCCTGCAGCGCACGCTGCTTGTTAGGCCACGTGAGCAGCAGGTGGAAGAGGGCGATGACAGCGCCCTCGTACTCGGGGCCGCGGCCGGTGTTGATGCTGGTGGGCGAGAAGGCCTTCCACATGATGGACTCGCAGATGTTGGTGGCAATGAACAGCGAGATGCCGCTGCCCAGGCCGTAGCCCTTCTGCAGAAGCTCGTCAAGCAGAATGACAATCATGCCGGCGGTGACGAGCTGCAGGATGAGCAGGCAGACGATGCCGGCGCCGAGCTCCGAGGGGGGGCCATAGAGGCCGGTGAAGACGTAGACGGTGGCCGTGCCAATGGACAGGATGACGGCAAAGAGCTTCTGGGCGCTCTGGTACAGCTCGCGGTCCGACTTGAAGTCGAGGTTGACGTCGATCATGTGGGTGCCGGCAAGCAGCTGGAAGACCATGCCGGACGAGATGATGGGGGTAATGCCAAGCTCCATCAGCGTACCGCGGTTGGAGGCCATCATCATGCGCAGCCAGTAGAGCGGGTCGGAGGTGTCGGACGAGACAATGCCGTACAGGGGCATCTGGCTCATGATCAGGAAGACGAGGAGCGTCAGGCCCGTCCACATGAGCTTCTGGTTGAAGGGGATCTTGGTCTCCGGCTGCTGGACCTCGGGGAGGAACGGCACGAACGGCTTGACGAGGTCGAGGAATCGTACTGCAGCGAGCGGAGAGCACGGTTAGCCGGCAGCACGAGGGGAGACGGTAGAAGGAAGTCCATGGCCGATAATGGCGCACCACGCGACAGAGCGACCCTGTCTTGGACACATCGATGTCGAAGACGTGCGACATCAAAACATGCACATCCAAACATCCACACATTGCCATCGCCATCGCCATCACCATCACCAGCGGCACCGCGCAATATCAAAACACTTACAGCTGCTCATCTTGACGGTTCGTATCGCTAGCGGCCCTGAAATGGCTTTTGTCGAGGAAGAAAACGGCGTGGCAAAGGAGTGGACGAAGAGAAGGGAAAACGACACGAAACAAAGGAACGAAGAAAAGAAACGAAAAAAGAGGAGTCGGCCGGATTGCAGCACACCCGTCTCCTATTAGACAATTAGACGAGAAATGGGGAATGTATACACGAGAAGGGACGGGAACAGCGGAAAAGAGAAGGGGGAGAAGGGAAAGGAGAAAAGGGAGAGGTGTTCACAGTGATGGATGCGGATTGAGTGGAGGCTCGAAAGGACACGACAGAAAAGGGGTGTGCGCTGGAGCTGGTGGAATATGGGAGAAAAATCCCCAGTGCTCCGTATTAGCGCGGTAGCTCCGCCTGCCACAGCGCGCCCTCAAGCTGTGATCTGGCTTCAATTGAGCAACCTGGCCTCGCCCTCGCCCAGTTGGAACCACCCATTGTCCGTTGTGGAGAGCTGCACGTGATGCCGTGCTTCACATCCCCTGTCAAGCCCCTTGAGCCCCAAGCTTCGACGCGACTTCCCGATACGGACTAGATCGATAGCTAATCGTCCCACCTCTTTCAATCTCGAGAATTATTCAGTTACCCGTTTGAATTCGCTCACGTGCATATCCAAAATCAGGCAAGGCTCTTACACAAGGTTCGCTCCGCCTCCCTAACAACAAACCAGACTCATGTCGAGGCCCAGCTTGGCTCATTTTGGTTGCCTTGCTCATGAGCAGCAGTATCATACACCGGTTTCGCCAGCTTGCACGACATGCGCTGGCCTTGACGACACTTGCAATGACACGCCCAACCAAGCCGCTGGTCGTTGTCCTCGGCTCGACAGGCACAGGGAAATCCGATGTAAGACAACCGGTTCCTCGTAGCATGCTTAATTCTATATTTATTGTTTTTTTTAATCCCCTACTATGTTTTCTCTTTCAGTGTTCTTACTTGTTTTACTAACTATATAGCTTGCGGTCGAGTTGGCCTGCCGGTTTAATGGCGAGATCATCAACGTCGATGCCATGCAAATGTATCGTGGCCTGCCCGTGACGACCAACAAGATTTCGGTCAAGGAGCAGCGAGGCGTGCCGCACCACCTGCTGGGCACCATTGGCCTGCATGAGCCGACGTGGCATGTCGACCGCTTCAAGCGTGAAGCCTCGCAGATTATCCAGGAGATCCGCAGCCGGGGACGCCTTCCCATTGTCGTGGGCGGCTCGCAGTACTACGCCGACGGCCTGCTATTTCAAGACCACCTCGTCGAAATCGCAGCTGGCGGCGAAGAAGGCGATGGTCCTGCAGGAGAGGACCCCGCACCCACGGGAAACGGAAACGATGAGGTGCTCGTGGACAACAGTATAGAGCATCCCATTCTGAATGAGTCAACAGCGACCTTGCTGGATGAGCTCAGAAAGGTCGACCCTGTCATGGCTGCGCGCTGGCACCCCAACGATCGGCGCAAGATCCGGCGGTCGCTGGAAATATTCTTGACGACAGGGCGGCGCGCGTCGGACATCTACGCCGAGCAACGAAAGCGCAGACAGGAGAGAGAACGAGAAAGAAAAGAGGCGGCGGTAGCGGCCGCCGAAGGCAAACCCTGGCAGACACTGTTGCTGTGGGTGTACGCCAAGCCCGACGTTCTGAACGCACGTCTCGACGCGCGCATTGACACGATGATAGAGCGTGGGCTGGAGCAGGAGGCCAACCAGATGTACGACACGCTCCAGGACAGCGCCGCGCGGGGCGTGCCGGTTGACCGCACCAGGGGCATCTGGCAGTCGATTGGATACAAGGAGATGGAGCCCTACGTGGTGGCCCAGAGGGCACAAAATAGCCGTGAGGCAGCCAGTCCGTCCGATGCTGATTCTGCCGATGTTTCCGTTGATGCCACGGCCGGCCAGACGACAGCAGCCGACATTGCCAAACTCCGCGAGACAGGCCTTGACGGCATCAAATTTGGCACCCGCCGCTACGCTCGGTACCAGCTGCGCTGGATCAAGCACAAGACGATCCCCTACCTGGCCGACGTGGGCGCCCTCGACCATCTCTACCTGCTAGACAGCACCGACAAGGTGGCGTGGCAGGAAAACGTGGCCGAGACGGGCGTGCGCCTAACCAAGGCTTTCTTGGCAGGTGGTGCCGGGGCCCTTCCCGCCCCCGTCGACGTCTCGGAGACGGCACGCGAGGTACTCACGGCGACCATTGCCGCCAGCCGCGGAACACTGAACGATGCACCGGAGAAAATGGCAGCACAGCAGCACGCGTGCGCCATCTGCCGCATCACGCTGCAGACCGAGGACGAGTGGAACAAGCACCTGCGAAGCGCGCGGCACCGGCGGGTGCTGCAGAAGCAGAAGCGACGTGCGTTGATTCCGGCGCCTCATGTTCCCGCTCCGGCGGTCAAAGACGAAGCAGCACCGGCTGAGGGTGCGACAGGTTCTGTTGAGACAACGGAGGAGACCGCGTCCCCGGTGGATACGTCGCCAGTCTCTCAACAGTCATGATCTACCAAAATTATATGTGTGGCATGGTTTCAAATTATATTTGTTTTTCCCTGATAAATGTTTTAGAATATGCATTCACGACATAGAACTCATATACCCTTTCTTCCTTACTGGGCCTCCTTTTCCCTTTCTCATTTTTTTTCCCTTTTGGTCCAAGCAAATAATCAAACAAAAATCAAACTGATATCTTTTCTATCCTGCTTCCATGTTTTATTTTTGGCTTCAGGTGTTACTTTTCTTTTCATGGCCTCACCACCCCTCAGGCGGCAATCTGGCTCTTCACCCACTTCTCCAGACCACCCCGTGCAATAATCTCCTGCACATTGGGCGGCAGCTCACCAACACGCTGGCTCCACGACGCACCGCCAGGGCCCTCCGTCACAGTCACCTTGCTGCGGCGCACGTCCCACACCAGCGTCCAGCCGGTCCGGCGCGTCAGCACGGGCGCGTCGCCCGGCGTCGACTTGAACGCCTCGCGAAGACGCTCGACTAGGCGCGGCACCTCGAGGCCCATCAGGGCGTTGTTGATGCTGTTGCGGCTGAAGATGTTGCCGAAGCTGCCCGAAACAACCATGGGGATCTTCTTGGCCAGGATGGCCGTGGCGGCCTGCTCACGCGACGAGCCGCAGCCAAAGTTGAAGCCCGACACGAGAATGTCGCCGGCCTTGGCCACGGTGCGGAACGCCTTGTCGTAGTTCTCCATGCACACCTCGGCCATGGTCTCGACGGAGACGTTGTCCTGGTAGGTGTACTTGCCTGGGCAGATGCCGTCGGTGTTGATGTTGTCGGCATCGCAGAAGACAATCTCGCCCGCAACACGCTCGGGGAAACCGTCCAGGATCTCGGTCAGGGGCTCGTCCGCGCCCGTGGCATCCGCACCGGCATCGGCAGTCGAGGCCGGCGCGCCACCCAACAGCTCCTTCTCGGCACCCTGCACAAGGGTCTCGGCATCGGCCAGCAGCTTATCAAGTGCATCCTCGACGGACAGCGCACGGTCCTGCTCAAAGTTGCCGTTGCCCTCGCCGATAATGACCTTCTCGACGCCCTCTGGCTTCTCGTAGACGCCCGGCCCCGAGATGTAACCGCTCAGCGCACTCGCGGCCACGACCTCGGGGCTCGCCAGGTACGCCTTGGCGTCCGTTGAGCCCATGCGGCCCTTGAAGTTGCGGTTGCTGGCACTGATGCCCACCTCGCCGGGCTCCAGCAAGCCGACAGACCGATGCAGGGTCCGCAGCCGGCCGGGAGGACCTGAGCGCCGGCGTCCAGCAGGATCTGCCAGTCGCCGCTTGCCTCGGCAATCTGCTGCTCGAGGAGCGAGGCGGCGGCAATGTAAAAGTTGACGCCGTCGGCAATGCGGGGCGTGGGCTGGCCCTCGGCGGTGGCATTGCGGAAGACCTGGGCGGCGGCGGCCAAATCCGAGGCGCGCGAGTTGGTGCACGAGACCAAGTACGCGCGGTCCACCTTGATGTTCTGCGGCTGGAGGTCCTTGACGGGCGTGGCAATCTTGACCGAGTTGGGGCCGGCCACAAAGGGCGACAGCGTGGACAGGTTGAGGTAGAGCGACTTGGCGTACTTGGCACCCGGGTCGGCGCGCAGCTGGTTCTGGACGAGGCTGTCAATGTTCTCGTGCGTGAAGCGGGTGTTGCCCGTGTGGCTGGCGTCGGTGTTCTGGAGCACGGCCTGGGCGGTGGCCTTGGCGCGCATCCAGCGCTCGAGCACCGAGTCGATGGGGAACAGGCCCGTCAGGGCACCCCACTCGGTGGTCATGTTGGCAATCGTCAGGCGGTCGTCGACGGGGATGCTCTCCAGGGTCTGCTCGGTGCCGGTGAACTCAATGGCGTGGTTCAGCACATCGTCCTTGTTGAACAGTCCGCAGAGGGCCACAATCACGTCCTTGCCGGTGACGCCGGCGGGCAGCAGGCCGGTCAGCGTCACCTTGGAGATGGGCGGGATCTGCCACCACGTACGGCCAGTGGCCCAGATGCTGGCAGCATCCGTGCGCACCATCGCCGTGCCAAGACAGCCCACGCCGCCGTACATGTTGCTGTGGCTGTCCGAGGCGACGGTCATGGTGCCGGGCCAGGCGTAGCCCTCCTCGACCATGATTTGGTGGCCGATGCCGCGGCCGGGCGGGTAGAAGTCGATGCCGTGGGTCTTGGCAAACTCCTCAATCTGACGGTACTTCTTGAGGTTGCTCTCGCTCTTGTTCTGCACGTCGTGGTCGATGGTGAAGACGACCTGGCGGTTGTCGTGGATCTCCGAGGCGCCGATGGACATGAACTTGAGGGCCACGGGCCACGAGTTGTCGTGCGTCATGCAGTGGTGCGGCTGCAGAGTAACATAATCTCCCGATCTGACCTTCTTTCCGGCGGGAAGGCCAATAGAGTAGCGCTGGACAATCTTTTCGGTCAGGGTCTACGGCGAGGACGGGATAGAGCTCATGACCGTGTCGTTGGACGCAGCAGTCGCCTGCCATGCCCGCGCACTTATGAAGAAGGCGTTAAGGCGAGCGCATGACGCTGCCAGAGGACGGATTGAGGAAGGGGAGGAGGAGGTGGTGGTCGCGACGGAGGGGAATCGAGGTAACCGGGCAGTGCGGAGGGTTGTGCTGCAAGCGGCGCCAACGGCGGCCGACGACAGTCGTATTCTCTGTGTGTGCTTGTTAGAAAAGGCTCGATGGACCCCTGTGTAAGAGCATTGGAGTGAGTGTAAGGCTTACAGGAAGCATCGCGACGGTTGTGAGCAATCGTCAACGCTATATGCATAAACACTGGTTACGTGTGGGAGGAACTCGCTGGTGACTCCTCTGTTTTTTTTTTTTTTTTTAAGCCTTGCGATTTCAATCGGCAAAGGCAAAATTTAGCGGGGTTCCGTTTTCGGCCCCGGGTCCCCCAGGTCGCGCCTGCCAACTTCTGACTTCAGGTGTGCCGAATTGAAAAAGGGCCACTGGTATTGGCTGAAACGGCAGGCGCGCCGCACGACCCACTAACACATGGCATTCAGTCCTTTCAGGGCAGGCACGGCCCTTGGCACAGGCACGAAAAACTGACAGCTGCATTTGACATGACAACATCAGGGCGGACTTTTATACTCCGGATGGACGCTCGTCGGAAGCATTCTGGTAAGATTACGACTGGGCATGATGCCTGGTGTGGCAGGGCTTGCCGGTCTTTTTTAACATAAGTCGTGACGGCAAGGCCCGGAGCCTTGTACGACATACACGCATTGGGCAAGTTGCAATAGAGCGTGGAGCCCCGATTTTAGAATGTAATAAGGCAAGGTGACTTTTTACACACGATTTTAGATTACTGGAGGCTGCAGTGTTGCCAGCATGTTTGGCGTTCTGGTTGGTTAAATAACAGCTGTCGTACTTTTCAGACAAAAACATGATCCCGAGAAAGTGCCCGAGCAAGACTTTCCAGTAAAAGATGCCTTGGATTATAAGCGTCCGAAGTATTTAGTGAAGCTCTTTTTATCTACACTGTTGAGACCTCTGTTGATAACCTCCAGGTTTACTTCCATGTTTTTATTGTAAATATTACTTCTTTGTCTGGTGATATTTATTTTAATTCTCACTCGATTTATATTATGTATATACCCACTTCGTTACTGGAATTAAAATTATTGTTAAAAAAACAAAAACACCTCTGAATACAACATTTGAAGCCGTTGCCACAGCCTGCACATGCGCCTGGCTGTGCCTGCGTCTCCGCGCGTCATCCAATTTGTTGACCGGGATCGTCACTTTGCACTCGACCGACAATTCGGCCATATCGACTCTGGACGTGGCCAATGCATGTACTCGTATCTTGTCGATGACAATGACATGCCCCCTTGGTCCACCCGGATGTCTACAACACCCCGAAAGACGCCTTGACAAGACAACAGCCTGACAGCTTTGTCCATTTTGCCCAAGCTCCAAGATGCTTACGCTGCTACGCCATTCTTGCTGACGCCACCATGCCCGCGGCACGGACGAAATGAAGCAACCGCCAAGACAAATATGAACTGGGGGAAGCGAATACAGCTCAACGTACGATGTAAAACGAAGAAAGGAGGCCAACCAAGAGAGCAAGACGCGTGACCGGAAGTCCCTCCGTCGTTGGAAGACGTCAGTCTGTCAAAGCCTTGTCCCTTTCATCTTTCATTTTACTGTTAAAAATAGCTTGGCCAAGCCACAACAACATCAATATGACGAATAAAATAAGGGGCAGAAGACGACAGAAATAGAACGAAGGCGAGGGCAAAACAAGGTAGGAGGAAAGGACACGGATAGGACACGGTAAGGGTCAGCGTGATGCAGGGGCCCAACTACACGCTTACGAAGCCTTCTTGGCTCTGTGGTGGTCAACAAGACAACATTATCAGATCTAAAATACACCAGAAACCAGGAACAGAACAGTCTGGCCAGAAGCATGCCGTACAATTGAATACTGCTCGGGAGTATGAAATCGTGCCGCGATAGTATCTGTGTTCACTACCGTTTGCTCTGTACGAAATGAGACACGCTATCCATCGGAGATTTATTGGAAATGGTCACGTGCGTACTTTTGTTAGTGGCCCGCCAAACGGGGTCACGGAGGGATCTGTTCCCCGACTGCGATTTGGTACTGTCAGACTAGCAGCAATTGCCCGAAAGTAGAGGCAAAATTCCGGAGCAGAAGTAGACATATCGTACTCCGTAGGGAACTCATTATCTGATTATCTCTGCTGTTGCCCTTGCTACAATACTGCAGATTTTATGTCAAGGTGTATTCCGTATTCAATGTGAGTACTGTAGTGTACAGCGTACTCCGTAATACGCAGTAACCAGGAGCCAGGCTCCTAAGTAAGCTGAAAGAGATGGCAATTATCCACGGCTGGGGTAAAAGGGTAGCCGTTCCCAGATCGCGCGCGGGAACAGTGAAATCGACAAAAACAGAGGCGACGATTTGCACCAGGGCCAATCGGCCAGATTGGTACCCGTTGTAGATGGAAAGACCCAAGCCAGAGAACAGGGAAGGAAATGCCCACGCAGTCCAGCGCTCCAGGCAGCACATGTGACATAATGCTCTACAATATACTTTGATGCACTTGTCTGTTTCGTTATTTTCTGTTCGAGTGGGCGCGACTTAAATGTATCTTTCCCCATATCCTTTTCTCTTACGTCGGATGGTCGCTCCAAGTCGCTCTTGCCTCACGCAAATAAGTCACGGCGCCGTTCTTTCCCATTGCCACCTCTTTGCGCTTTGTGTTTCTTTGTGCTTTCCTTTCTGGTCACTCTCTCACCATCATTCTTTCCTTTCGCCTGCCTGCCTGGCTTTTGGACACCCTTTGCCGCTGACACCCCTCCCTCGCGCCTTCCCCACCCTGACGGTCTCGGCTGGTCCGCTGTTCTAGTATCTCGATTTTTTAATCGGATTATTTTCAGCCTCTTTCTTTCCGACTTCAATCCTCCTTACATAACCTCAACGGAGACATATCAATTTACCCACCGCGCAGCATTTCCAACTCCAACTCCAACGTGACACGCCCATCTTCGGCCACTTGGACACTGAGGCTTCCAACGCCAACGAAACTTACACGCGGAAGCAGGTGACAACGTCCTTGCACACAACACACACTCCCAAATCCCCCCTTCACCACAAAACACGCAATCGAAAGCAACGAAACACAGGCATCAGACAAGCTGTCGATCGCCTCGTCTCACCACCTCGCCACCTACCACGAGGGGTGAGATAACCTCCCGCCTAACCCTCTTCATCTACACTCCCTTCTTTCACGCGATCTCTCAACAACTTCATCCTCAACGCTTTCTCGCCACATACCTCGACACACATCGGTATTGCTCGGCGCCTCGGCAACGTCTCCCTCTTTGTCGACCGGCATTGCCGCCATGGCGTCCTCATCCACCCCCGGCCCTGCCGCTGGTGGCCATTCATATGGCGGCCCGAAGCCGCCACGCATTCTCGCATGCGTCCTTTGCCAACATCGTAAGATCAAGTGTGACCGCACGTTTCCATGCGCCAACTGTACCAAGGTGAGTTTATGTTCTCCACCCTCCACGAGATCTGTCGCATGCTTTCTATCGATGCCTCCACCTCTCTCTTCATTCGTGTATTGTGGAGTGGGAGGATACAGGAAGGCGATAGACAACCCCATTTGTCTTTATTCCTTGTATGTTCTTGAATGGCTGACAGCTTGTGGATGCAAAGGCCAATGTATCATGTACGCCCAGCACCCCCGCGCCGGCGAGGAAGCGCCGGAGGCCGAACCAGGACCTGCAGGAGCGGCTCGCCCGCTGCGAAGAGCTGCTCAAGGTGTACTCGAGTGCGAAGCCCCCCGACGGAGACTCCAGTCCCGTGATGGAAACCCCGCAGAACATGTTCAGCCACGAGTCTGCGCTCAAGTGGAACCCGCCAGGCAAGCTCATTGTCGAGGACGACGGTGGCGTCCGCTTTGTCGACTCGGTGATGCTGGGGACCATCCACGAAGAGCTGCGCGCCATGCGCGAGATTATCGACAGCGAAGACAACGAAGACATCACGCCCGACACAACGGCAACGCCCGACGACAACTCCGACCTCGTCCTGCTCGGCACCATGCACGGCGCCGGTGGTGAATCAGGGGGCCCGTCTGCGCCTGCTACGCTTGAAGAACTGCAGCCATCGGCTGCGCACATCTTCCGGCTGTGGCAGATCTTCTTGGAGCGCGTCAACCCGCTCACGAAAATTGTCCACGTGCCCACGCTGCAGCCCTATCTGGTCGATGCCACGAGCACGTCGCCCAACGTGCCCCCAAGCGTCCGGACGCTGCTGTTTGCCATCTACACACTCTCTACGGTGTCCATGACGCCGGACGAGTGCCTGAATATGCTCGGCTACTCGCGCGAAACGGCCCTGCAGCGCTTCTCGAACGGCGTGCGCCTGTCCCTGATTCGGACCAACTTTATGAAGACCTACGACTTGGAGACGCTCCAGGCGCTGGTCATCTACTTGGTGAGTTCCACGGGCCGACAACTAGGTGGGGGGACCTGCAGCTAACCAGTATCTAGATCTCTTTACAGGGACGCTACAACCGTCACGCCGCATGGATTCTCAACGGTGTCGTGCTCCGCATCGCGCAAAAGATGGGCCTGCACCGCGACGGCGAGGTCCTTGGTCTCAGCCCGTTTGAGACGGAGATCCGTCGGCGCGTGTGGTGGCAGATTATCATGGTGGACGCCAAGTATGCGCTCATGTCGGGTCTCAGCCATTCGATGATGCCCCGCGTCTGGGACACCAAGGAGCCCAAGAATGTCAACGATGCCGATCTCTTCCCCGCCGCCACCGAACCCGTCCAGGACCGTGACGGTCCCACCGAGATGATCATGGTCATGGTGTTCAACCGCATCGCGCGGTTCCTTGCCGACACACCGGGTGTTGAGCCCATGATTCTGCTGAGCGACCACGAGGCGTTCCGGGGTCCCAACGGCCCATCGAGCCTGCAGATCGAAATGTACCGTGGGCTGATTGCCAACCTCGCGACCAGCTTGCTGGAAATCACAGACACGTTCTGCGACCCGACGGCGGGGCCGCTGCACGAGATGGCGATCGAGGTCAAGACCGAGATTTTGCAGAAGCTGGAGCACATGCTGATGCCGGCCAAGGAGCGCGAGTTCAGCGACGAGGTCAAGACGCCCGCGGACAATGTGTTCCAGGTGGCCGTCGAGGCGGCGACGCACGACAACGAGGTCAAGATGAAGGCCAAGAACAACCTGTTTGCGTGGTTCTCGCGCCTCTACTTCCAGGACAACATGTTCATGTTCATCGTCGGCCAGCTGTGCATCCGCACGACGGGCAAGCTGGTCGACAAGGCCTGGATCGCCGTCGAGAACACCTACGAGCACTACCCCGACCTCTACGACGTCACCCAGCGGTCCTACTACCAGATTGCCAGCTTCGTCTTGCGCGCGTGGCGGACGCGCGTGGACGTGCTGCGCGGGCGCGCCAGCCTCACGGGCCAGCCTGTCCAGGTGCCCGAGTTTATCGCCAAGCTGCGGGCCATCATGCCGGTGCAGGACGACACGGCCTCGACCGCGTCGGTGGGCGCCGCGGGCGCAGCGGCAGCACCACCCACGGGGACGGAGCCGTCCATCAAGAGCGAGGCGTCGTCGGCGTCGCTGTCCAGGGTGCCCGGGCTGGGGATGTCGTCTATGCCGTCGTCGACAGGGCCATCAACAGGACCCGGAACGGGGGGCCTTGGTGGGGGCAACAGCTACAACCCACTGGGCGGCATAAACCCGGCGATGGTAGCGGACCCGCCTGTGCCGTCGATTGACGAGCTGTCGCTGCTGGGCGACGACAAGGCGATGCTGCCGACGACCAACGACCAGGTGCTCGACCAGCTGCTGGCGCAGTCGTACATGGACCCCAACACCATTGACTGGGACATGTGGGGCAGCATGATGCCGACGGGCTCGGCAGGGACGCCGTTTGACAGCTTCAACAACTTGCCCAACACCCAGTGGTGAGATGTGCGTGGACTTTGTCTTTGCTTGGCGGGTCCGTCTTGGTTCGATGGGCTCTTGGCATCCGGTTTCGGCGTTTTTCATACCCTGGTATGTTTTCTTTCTTTTTTTTCATTCACTTTCGGTTGTCTATCGGTTTTACGGTCGGTGATGTCACATTTCTCTCCTCTCCCCACGGACCTGTTTTCCTGGTTATCTTTCATGGTTTTTTATTTCGTTATTAGAATTGGGCTGTGGGATTCAAATGTCCCAGGCAAACAATACATGTGCGATGCGAGCATCAGACGCATCTAATACGGAAGATATGTCCACGGTGTTTACGGGGCCTGCCTTGTGGGGGATGGAAAGGTGGACGAGGAGATGAGGCGGAGGTCCAGCATTTTGATAGAGAGCGCGTCACTCTCCCTTTTCGCGTCACCACCATATTCCTCCGTCGTCGGACGAGGGTACTTAGAGTGTAAGAATATGTAAAGACGATCATTTATGAAGCACGGGCAATTTTTCGCAATACTTTTCATTCATGACCCCATCTTCTAAATATGTGCCATCTGCCGTGTTAATGTGGTAGGATTCAATTCCTCAACCGGTTAATGGACATTCCCCGGTAAAGCAGAACCGTTCTATATGAAAGCGTCGTAAGATACAAAAGTAAGACGTCTTGAGCGGTTGCCTGGTATAGTGGCTGAAACGTACTTCCTGTTTGTTTCCAGGTTTTCTGGCGCGTTCTACAGCAATTCAATATATGTCGTCTAAACGCCATCAAAACAGACTTGCAAGGCTGAATGAAAGATATCGCTTTAGCAGTCAGCAAAACTCACACCGAACAGTTCTAGTTGCTTACCGACTCCCTTTTCGTAGGAGCCTTCAACCGTCAGTATTTCACTCCTGGATGTGAGAGACGTTAATAAGCCAGACTGAAATTAAGAGCTACCCCTGTCCAAGGATGTTGACTCACTCTTATGGCAGCACTCTGCCTTTCACTTCTACTCTCAAAATACGGAGTACAACGACGGCCCACTCCGTCGAAGTCGCATCTCAAAGGAAGGTAGCAGTGAACATTACTCACAACAGTCACCACCGAGAGAATGGACGGCACTGGTGAATCCCGCACCCCGTTGTCCGGCATGGGTCTCGTCCGTGCACCACTATTCGCCAAATGAACCCCTGCAAAGCCAGGCCCAATCCGTACGACACGGGGCCGACAATGCAAAAGCCGTACGTCTTACTCCCGTACTCCGTATGTTGCCAGGCTGGAGTTGCTGTGATGGCGCAAGGGGCCGCCTGCTAGATTTGATACAAAAACAATAAAAAACGTTTGCCATCCGTCAGACTGTCAACTGGGCGGCGGAATTGAGCACGTTTCGACCTTATTTTTTTCTTCCTGACTTACCCTACCCTAAACTCATTCTGGGATATTCGAAGGCCGTTTCTTTTTTGTGTCGTTGTTTGTTCCCCAAGAAATGATGTTGTCAGAGACGTGTATGAGGTAAATAGTCGCCAGACAGTCAGAGCCAACACAGTCAGAGCCAACACTTTATGTCCTACGTGTAACCCATGCATGTCTTGAAAACAGAAAGACGGGACGACAAAAGTACGACGGACGACAAGATGGCAAACAGCCGACAACAGGGTTAACAAGTCAGGACAAACGGTGCACTTCTATGTAAAATGTACACTGGGACGTAAAGGCTTCGTTAAATAGTCGGGACCGACCAACGTCCCGATGCTGGGGCTGATTGGCTGTGCTCCAGACAGCCAAATCGATTGGCTAACGCGGCACATCGGCCTCAAGTCAAACTCCGGCCGCCATTTCTCAGCTCCCCCCCTGTTGGAAGGCCCCATCTTCCTTTCCTTTTTTGTTTTCAAGCCAGAGCTTGCCGCTCCTTTGTTGGAACGTCTTGGCTATCGTTTGGTTTCGTTTCTCCAGTCGTGCGGACGGACGATGTGTTGCTCAAGCCATACCCTAGCTTCTTGAATGCACCAGACATACATTACAGGAAACCTATTTTAGAGTATTCCTCCGTCCACGACAATCAGGCCCTTTCTGACTCGTGCCGATGACAGCACCGCGCATGGTGGCTTGCGTTAATTCGGCAGCCTACCGGTGGCGCGTCGAGTCATGAAAAGGAGCCTGAGGATAATACTCAAGAACGCTTCACCTGTCCGTCAGGAGTAAAAGTAGTACAGACGCGTCCAGACACGAATAAAGCAAGGAGATCCTGTCAAGTCAGAAAGTCCGTTTTTTTTCTTCTTTTTTCTTTTCGTACTTTCCGTTTTCCGTCTGCCTCAAGTCGCCAATTTTATCGGAAAGAACGATCCATTTCGCTAGGCAGCACCTAATAAAAACGGCGCTAGCGGGCGGGCCTAGAAAACACACGCTACGCTCGCTGTAATATGGTATATTACGCCGCTCACGAAGGAGTAAAAACGGGGTTTACTGGGCCGCCGGCAACATTGACCCCCCAGAGGCCCCATATTACGTTGTCTACGAAGTACTACAAACACGTTATTCTTAACCCCTCGGGGATAGCAGCGTATTTCACCGACGGCGTTCAGGAGCCAAGACGGCCGTCGTAAGCCAAAAAAGGAGTTAAGAAACAAGCTTTCTTCGCGACACGCAAAGCCCGCCCTGGCGTGTCTTTTTTTCCTCTTGGCTTTTCTGGTCAATGTCAGGCACGTTCAAAAGGAATGCAATACGTCGTACCTGGCAGAACAACAAGGCGCTGTCGCGCCTGCCATTTTCGACGTAAAGCCCGAGGGGCGCATTATTTATGTATCTCTACGCTGTGGGAATTTGTTGGAAGTATGGGAAGCGCTGCAACATGCAAAATCACGGACGATTGTTTAACCCGAGCTGACGATTCCAGCACGGGAGCCGCAAACAGACAGCGCCAAAGTCACTGTTTCTGCCGTACTACGGCGTGGCCTACGATAGTCGTGGCAGGCTCTGCTCTGGTCCCCGCCTTCTCCCCTTCCCAATGCGGGCAGAGGGTGGTAAGAGCGTGTGACTCGTTGTCGGGAAAGAACGTGTGCGAAGGTGGTGGAGGTGGTGCAGAGTGGGATATGACTGGCTCGCCGACTTGAGCTTGAGGAAGGAGCGATTAGGGTGTGGCCAGGCCGAGCACTATTTTCGTTCTTACCCGCGTCGCTGCTTTGTGTGTTCTGCTCTTCACTGTCGACGACGGCTGGAGTGTGCTACAAACGCAGTCAAGCATCAGAGTTCTGCCTTGGGCGAGTACGCGTAGATTCCTGCGTTCCTCCATACGCTCAAGAGCATCCGCATCCGCATGTCGTATGTCGTATCGAAAAAGACGTGTCAGCTTCGCAACGGCCCCAGGTCGCTCCTCCCTAGAAAGACGGAACGGATTTTGGGGCTCTTTCCTCCGAATAGCAACGCCGACAGGACGTCGTGCACTAGGCCGGGGTTTAACCTCTTTCCTCTTTTCTCTTTCATGGCCTGTAGCGGGTTTGTTTGTATGGTATTACACCCGGACTAGACAAAAACCCGAGGGAACGGGGTGTAGGGGGAACAAACAAGCAAACAAGCAAAAAAGCGGACAAACTAGCCGGGGGAACGACCGCGCGTTGTGTTTTATTTGGTTTTAGTTTTTCGCTCTTATTTTTGTTCTCCGACTGTGAGGTCTGTATTGGAGTCGTAAAGCAAACCGTTTCGGGCAAGAGCGCAATTATAAAGATCGCGGCTGCCTCTTTCTAGATTTGGTCATTCCCCCTTTTCGCCTCTCGTTGCTTTCTGTTCCCTTTCTATTATGCCCTTTCTCATCCATTCTTTGTTCCAACAGCCAACCCTTCGATGCACCAGCACTCCCTTCATCCATCACTCTTCTTCGCCTCCTTCACCAGCTAGCAGTAGCTCGTGTCTGTTGTGACCAACAGTCTACTCGACATCACGTTTACCAGCAGTGATACCCTGCTGATCGGAATCTCACCAACTCAGAAAAGTGCCAATAACAAAAGCGACAAATCATCCTATTTTGGCTGCATCTGCATCTGGTCGTACGTCAGCAGATCGGCTCGCAACGTCACACCGGCGTGCCTTTACATTCGTCCACCATGCCTCTCCCGTTCCGCAAGGCGAAGCCCGCCGCGGCGCCGGCCACAGCGTCCGCACCGGACGTCACAACATCCTCCAAGCCGGGCTCCACCAAGGGCTACTCCAACGAGGGCTACTACGCCAACGACTCCGACGGCCACCAGGATCCCGACAACCTCGGCAAAGTGCACACCCACATTGACGGTGACGACAACGGCAACGGGCCCGAGCCCGGCGCCGACCTCGCCCAGGTCAACACGTCCGCCACCGAGGACATCGAGTACCCCTCGGGCCTCAAGCTGGGCCTGCTGCTGGCCTCCGTCTTCATCAGCATGTTCCTCGTCGCCCTCGACCGCCTCATCATCGCCACCGCCATCCCCCAGATCACCGACGACTTCCACTCCGTCGCGGACATCGGCTGGTACGGCAGCGCCTACCTGCTGGCCACCTGCGCCTTCCAGCTCATGTTCGGCAAGGGCTACATGTTCTACAGCATCAAGACCGTCTTCCTGGCCGCCGTCGGCCTCTTCGAGATCGGCTCGGCCGTCTGCGGCGCCGCCCCGTCGTCCGTCGCCTTCATCATCGGCCGCGCCATCGCCGGCATCGGCGCCGCCGGCATCTTCTCCGGCGTCATCATCATCATCGTCTACGCCGTGCCCCTGCACAAGCGCCCGCTCTACCAGGGCATGTTCGGCGCCGTCTTCGGCCTCGCCTCCGTCATCGGCCCCCTCCTCGGCGGCGCCTTCACCACCAACGTCACCTGGCGCTGGTGCTTCTACATCAACCTCCCGCTCGGCGGCGTCGCCATGGTCTTCATCTTCTTCCTGCTCAAGATCCCCGACCGCGACACCACCAAGATCCCCACCAAGGAGAAGCTGCGCCAGCTCGACGGCCTCGGCACCTTCTTCTTCATCCCCGGCTGCGTCTCGCTGCTGCTCGCCCTCGAGTGGGGCGGCGCCACGTACGCCTGGAGCAACGGCCGCATCATCGCCCTGCTGACCCTCGCCGCCGTCCTGCTCATCGGCTTCGTGCTCGTCCAGGTCTTCATGCCCGCCACCGCCACCGTGCCCCCGCGCATCTTTGTCCAGCGCAGCATCATGGCCGGCGTCTACTCGACCCTGTGCATCGGCGCCCAGATGATGATCTTCATCTACTACCTGCCCATCTGGTTCCAGGCCATCCAGGGCGTGTCCGCCGTTAACTCCGGCATCCGCACCCTGCCCCTTGTCCTCGGCATGGTCGTCGCCTCCATCGGCTCCGGCGTCGCCATCTCGCGCGTCGGCTA
Organism: Sporothrix luriei; assembly: GCA_021398005.1. NCBI lineage: Eukaryota > Fungi > Ascomycota > Sordariomycetes > Ophiostomatales > Ophiostomataceae > Sporothrix > Sporothrix luriei. Next base: position 93,771 of record WNLO01000028.1, on the reverse strand, counting down.
CTACTCGCCCTTTATGATCTCCGGCGTCGTCTTCATGTCCATCGGCGCCGGCCTGCTGACCACCCTCCAGGTCGACACCGGCTCCAGCAAGTGGATCGGCTACCAGGTCCTCTTCGGCTGGGGCATGGGCCTGACCTTCCAGACCCCCAACCTCGCCGCCCAGACCGTCCTGCCCCGCCGCGACGTCCCCATCGGCACCTCCCTCATGTTCTTCAGCCAGCTGCTCGGCGGCGCCATCTTCGTCAGCGTCGCCCAGAACGTCCTCGACGCCCAGCTCATCCAGCGCCTCGCCGGCATCCCCGGCCTCGACGCCACCTCCATTCTCGGCAGCGGCGCCACCAGCCTGACCCACCTGCCCGACGACATCAAGCCCGTCGTTCTCGCCGCCTACAACGAGGCCCTCCGCAAGGTCTTCCAGATCGGCCTCATCATGGTCTGCCTGACCATCATCGGCGCCCTCTCCATTGAGTGGCGCAGCGTCAAGAAGAACCTGCCGCCCAAGAACGCCGCCGAAGAGGGCGCGGCCGAGGAGGGCACGGCCGCGACTGCCACGACGGAGAAGGCTGCCGCGCCTCCTGTCGCCGGTGCCGCGGGCGCCGCTGCCACCACCGCCACCTCTGCAACGTCGGGCCGCACCACCCCCGACGCCGATGAGAAGGAGGCGGGAGTGCCGGCTACACATGAGCCCGCCGTCACGGGCGGGGAAAAGGCGTGAAAAGAGGACGTCGAGCTGGCTGTCCTTGACCGTGGACCTTAATCCGTCCTTTCGTCGTCCTCATCCCCCCTCTCGTTTGTTGGATACGTCGCCGACCTGCTCTAGAGACTTTCTTTGAGATACCCCACTCTTGTACTACGACCAACAATTTCTTTTCTTTTTGTCTTTGTTTTTTGTTGTTTGCTTTGTTTGTTTTTTCTCTTTTCTTGCCATGTACGGGAAGCCATAATACACTACAGTCTGGTAGTCTGGATTTTTATTTGTTTAGTTTTATTCACATGTCGTCTGGCGTTCAAAGGATAGGATCACAATATAGATTGATTATGGGCCCCTATTATAATACAAAAATATGAAGACGTATGATTTGCTTTTTTTATTTTATTATTATTATTTTTTTTTTTTACAAAAAATGGAAATAACCCCGTATATAAAAAAGTATTGATTCGTTTTCATATACTGTCACCGAAAAATTGTGCCCATTCCATATATCCATTGGTATTATGTATGTCATACACATCTGCCCCTCTGGGCCGTAAAAGGCACAGCTAGAGAAAACAGACTCACTATTTCCAACTCCAAGACTAAAATAAAGCGATGATCCAGCGCCTCGTGTAGTGAAACAATTGGGTAAAAGCCAACCATAAAAAAAACCACACAAACACCAGCCCCAATGCCCCAACGTCACTCTAAGAAGAGACAAAAGGCACCGATCGTGACGATCAAGTGCGACGAGGAAAGCAAGATGAACAGCGGAAAGAAACGTATAAAAAAAAAACGAAAAATCTCATTTCCGATTTCTAAACCGAGACAATGCCTTTTGTAGTAGAACAGGGGAGGTACCAATCCAAGAACAGTGAATAAACAAGGAACGTAAAAATTAGAAAAGGACCGGACCGAAATGACCAGACGACTCCAACGACCAATGTAAATGTTGTGTTGAAACGAAGAAAGAGAGAGAGAGAGAGAGAGAGAGAGAGAGAGGCGGGATAATTTGTTGAGGTTGTTGACAACGGCGAGAAAATGGAACAGCCCATGGGAGACCTAAGAAGCAAGCCAGGTATTATATTACATGTAATTGTTTTTTGACGGGGGGGTATAAGAGCGAGAAAATAAAGACTGGCGCGACAGTCGTGGCACAACGCCACTTAGTTGAGGAAGCCCTTGCAGGCCGTTGTGCCACAGAGACAAGGCACACGGTCCTCTGGGTTGTCCTCGGGCTCGAATTTGTAGTCGTACGTAAGCTCCTCGTCTGCAGGACGTTAGTATCGTGGTTGCAAAACGTTGGGGGAAATGGACCGGTAACTCACTTTGGGCAATGTCGCGCAGGGCGTAAATGACAATGCGCTTGCTGCCCTCCACCTTGATGATCTTGGCCGTGCAGTTGGGCATGCAGCTGTGGTTGATGAACCGTGCAATGCCGCCCTTTTTCGTCGCGTCAATGACCGTGGCGTCGTCGATCCGGAACAGGTAGCTGCTGCCAATGCCGGCCCGGATGTACGCCCGCTCGCGGATCGTCGCCACGGACTGCCGCACCTCCTGGCCCACGTACTCGATGATCATGTCGTCCTTGGGGATGCTCTCCATGGCATACAGACCCCAGTTGTGGATCGCCGAGCGCGCAAACTTGACCGTCTTCTTGCGCTTCTTCAGCTGGTTGAAACGCAGCACGTCCGAGTCCTGGCCCAGCGTCCGCTTCTGGTCGTTGAGGTCGGCAATGTAGCGCCGCTGGTTCACGCGGTTCGCCCGTGAGCTGCCACGCGACGCCGACGCCTCTGTGGCCACCTTGGCTGCCGCCACGGCGGCCGCTTTGCCCGCCTTGCCGGCACGGGCCTCGCGCTCCTCGCGTGCCTTCTTGACCTTCAAGTGGTGCGGCAGGTACTTGGACTTTTCCGAGTTTTTGATCTTCTGCACGCCCTCCGTGCGCGCGCTGCCGGTCGAGTTCGGCACGTAGTAGCCTTCGATGCGAGGCCGGTTGAGAGCGTCCTTGATAGCAGCCTCCGCAGCGGCAGCCGCGGCGGCAGACGCAGCGGCCGACGTGCTGCTGCCCTTCTCAGCTATGGCGGCATCAATAATGCTCTGCTCATCAGCGTTGAGTCGGGTGACGCGCTCGTGCTTCCACAGGAACATTTCAAAGTCACTGATGCTGGCGGACTTGTTGTCGCTCGCTTTCGAGGACGAAATGCTGTTGACAAGGTTGCTGTACTTCTTCGCAAGCCGCTCGGCATCGGGCAGGTCGGCCTTGTGCAGACTGAGCGTGCGCAGGATATCGAGGGACGGCCGGAAGTCTGCAGGTGTCGCGAGGGAGCGCGTGAGCGTGTCGCCATAGACGGAAGGGTCCATGGTGCGTCTCTGGTCCACAAACTCGGCAATCTCCTGGGGCGTTCTGCCAGCCTTGGGAGGCGCAACAGGGGCGGCGGGGACCGGGGTGGACGTCTTGCCTGCCTTGGCCTTTGTTTTGGTGCCTGGAACAGAGGCAAGGGCCTTACCCTTGAGGGCTGCAGGCTCCGGTGTCTCTTCGGTCTTCTTGACGCCCTTGGCCGCACTGACTAATGGCGCCTTCTGGTTCATCTGATCCTTGAGGACCTCCTCGTCTGCCGCCCTATCCTCTTCCAAGATTTGCTTCTTGGTCTTTTTGGTTTTCTTGCCGGCCACCTTCTTCTTCTTGTCGGTCCCATCGGAGACCACGGCGGCAGGCGTCGAAGATTTCGTGGCCCGCGGCGCGGCTGCACCGTCGTCGATGACCATATCCTCAGTCTTAGGAGCGGCCACGTCGGCCCGGAACTTGGTCTCGACAGCACCAATGGAAACGCCAAAGAGATCTTCGTCGTTGCGCTTCTGCCGCTTCAGGGCCGCCTCCATTTGCAGCTCCAGCTTGCGTTTCTTGGCCGGGGCCTTTGTCGCTGTATTCACTGTCGTTGCAGGCGTTGCCGTAGATTCTGACTCAGCCGGCGTGGCAGAGAAACTCGCTTCCGTCATCGAGTCTTCGTCACGGCCGGTCCACTGGCCCGCGAGCGTCTTTTTGAGCGCCCGGCCCTCGGCGTCAGAATCGTCATCGTCGTCGTCTTCTGCCGCCTCACGCTCAACTTCAGACGCACGCGATTCGGGCTCTTCCGTATCGCGGCCACCAATTGAGAAGCGATTCTCCGTCTCGTCCTCCGAATCGTCGTCACTGTCATCTTTGAGCCGGTAGTGTAGGGAGCGGAAAGCACTTCGAGAAGACGAATCTTGGGTGCGCTGCCGAGCAAACGGATCAAACAGGCCCTGCTTGCGAACCGCGGCCAGCTTCTTGGCGCCCTTGGCCTTGCGGATGCGTGGCAGAGCAGCCACGTCGAGGCGGCCAGTGCGCCGTTCGATCGGATCGGCACGCGAGTTGGGGGTGCTGACAGGAGAGGGTTTCGTGCGGTGCTCCCCGCCGTCCTGCTGCTCGTCAAAAAGAATGGCGGAGTACCTCGCACCGCCAATGTTGTGGTGGCGCCGTTTAGCGTCATGATTGGCCGGATCCAGGTAATTAAACAGCAGCGGAGCGGCCACGTCGGCGCGGATGTGGCGGATGAGATGCTCGACCAGCTCGAGGCGGACGGTCTCGACAGCGGCCGTTACTGGGTCGAAGTTCTTGGCGCGCTGCTTCTTCTCTTCCTCCAGGTCGGCCTCTTCGTCCTTGCGCATCTGCGCTTTCTCGTCGCGCAACAGCTGCGCCTCGGTCTTCTCGGGGGCCGGACTATGGCTGCGCCGTTTCTTTGACCCAGACGTAGAGCCGGCCTTGTCGTCTTGGCTGCCTCCAGAGTAGCCGCGGGCATACAGTTTCATGACCAGCTCATATGTGAAAAAAGCTGTACGGTTGGCCGTCTGGAAGCAGCGTTCGGCATCGTGCTTGCCCGTGGAACTGTCGCGAAAGACGATAAAATAACCGGACAGATCTGCGCGGATCTCCTCAAAGTGCTGCATCTTGAGCCTGCGCCTCATGTGCGCAATCGTCTGGAAGACCACTGGGACGTGGTCGCAGCTTATAAAGATAAATGGGGTATGCGGAAGGCGAGGCGCAATCGGATTCTTCTCGATGCACTGTCCCGGCGGCCCGTCTGGGATCGTTGCAGCCGACGGCGGTGCTATGACTGCAGGCCCACGGGGCGCTGCACTAACCATGCCGACCTTGGGGCCTGCACCAGGTACTGCCGCAACTCCTACGCCGACACCAGCGCCAGCGCCAGCGCCAGCAGTAGAAGCAGCAACAGCAGCAGCAGGTGCGAGCGCTCCTGATGCTTGTTGCATCCGAAGTGCAGCAGGACCACGAGGAGCCGTCGGCGGTGGACGCAGGTTCGCCGGGACACCAAGGCCACGTGGCGCGACAGGTATCCTCATTGCGTTGGCCTTCATTTCCTTTTCTTTGTCCTTTCGCAAGGTCGTTTCCAGCATGAGACTGCTCTTTCGGCCATCGGGGTCGTATTCTACACGAACAGGGATGCCCTCGACACGAGAGCCGTTCAGCTGGCGCACGGCACGGCGTGCAGCATCAATGGCCGATACAGGTACAGGCCGTGACCGGTTAGGTTTTGTGTCCCGGTAGCGGAATGTACCGAAGCCGAGATAACTGCCCGTCTCCGGGTGCATCTTGTTGCTACTCTCGGCAATGTCGCCGAACGATGCGAACATGGCAATGATTTTGGAAAATGGTACGAGCGGGTTGAAGCCGGACACGACGACTTGTGTGGGTGGACCAGGGCCGAGTGACGTCCGGGGATCGTAGACATACGGCTTCAGATCGTACGGGGTGTGGCGCAAACGGGCGCGTGCCAGATGGAAATCAACATTGATGTAGTTGAGTCGACCGCCTTTGGCTAGACGGGGGTCCGCGGGAGGAGCGTCATCTTCCTATACGAATGTAAAATCATGTATTAGCACAGCACTCTTTTTCTTTTGCGCGTTTTTTTTTTCAAAATTGAAGATGACACTCCCACCCGCGGACCCTTTCCATAACATGTTTACAAAACTTCCTCCTCTTGCGGTCCACTCATATGTATGTATGTATATGTGTATATGTGCCCACGAGAGGATCAGGGCTTGGGGCTTCAGGTCCCGAGACGGATGGCGATGGTTGGGAGTGTCGTCTTCGAGCAGCGATGACAATATGGATATGTAGATGGTTGCTTTGCGTCTTGCGTACTGCGCGTACTGCGTTCTGCTTTTTTCTCCTTTCTCTGTCCACCTCACAATACATGATGTATTGCGTGGTGGGTGTCATATATACGTACCGAGCCAAATTCTTTGAGGACATGTTTCCCTCGTCGCTTGAGGTCGAGGTTCGAGACTGCATTCTTGTCGTCAGGCAGGTGCGGATCATAGACACAGGCGATGCCCTGCACAGCGCGGTGTGGGTCTCGAGCGGGCACGCGGTCGCGAAGGAAGGCGTGAAGCCCGTTGGAGGGAATGAGGCCGTTGGCCATCAAGTGGTCGGATAGAGAGGAGGAAGTGGGTGTGGGTACGAGTTGTGACGGCGGAGGTGGTGGAGGAGGAGGTGGGGGCGGTTGATGGTAGGGTGAGGTGGTAGTATACGATGCGGACAGCGGTTTATTTGATGGCCAGTCATTGCTCGTTTGGTGGTCAGGGCGATGCGACGCGCCTGGTTGCTGCTGGTGCTGCTGCTGGTGCTGGTACTGTACGCTGGCCGACGATGGAGAGTGGTCGGCAGTGAGCGGCGTAAGATAGCTGGCACCATTGCTGCTGCTTGTGGAAGGTGGGTTTGATGCCGATGCCGATGCCGATATAGATGCGGTTGATCCGGATGACGCACCGACGTGCGCGATCGATGACGATGTCATTGGTGGTGATGTCGCCGCGGCTGTGGACAGACCTTCACCAGGCAGGGATTCTTCGTCATCTCCCGATGGCTTTGTGGATGGCGCACTCGGGCTCTCGCGTGGGCCAGGCGACCCGGTGGCGCGCTGTTTTGAGGCCCGCTCGCGCTCGATGGCGGTTGCGCGGTCCCGCGCCGCTCGAGGCGCGGCTGGGAAGAACTGCGCAAAGCCAGCACCGGATGCAGGAGGCATCGCGGCCAGGCACTGCGGGTGAGAAGAAGGAGGGGGAGGGGAGAGGGCAGGGCGTCCGATTCAGCGATCTCCCCGCGGTCTTCTCATCATATCTTTCTTGTCGCGGTGAATGAAGAGGCTAAAATGGGTATACGTTGGAGAAGGTGATAGCACGCGACGATGCGACAGTACGACGGTACGATGGCGAGAATGGATTGATCGTTGCGAGAGACGTAGCGCCAGAGAAGGCGAGGAGAAGGCAGCGTCCAAAAGATGGAGTCTGAGCGCGCGCGCGCATGGACTTGAAAGAGGAGAGGCGAGAGTCGATTGAAGAATCAAGGCGGATCGCGCGAGAAAATGTCGATAGGTGGAGAAGAAGAGGGCAGCGGCGCAAAGGGAGACGGGAAATGGAGGATGACGGGGGTGAGAATGAATGAAAGAGAGGAGATGAGAATGTGAGTAAAGGGCGAGAAAGTTGGCGGCCGAGCCTGGGAAAATCGCGTCGCTGGTCTCTATTTTTTGGCCGCCGTGTCTAGTTTTCGCCCTCCTTTCTTTTAGGTTCGTCTTTAGCCCTTTTGACCCTTTGTCGCAATTTGGGTGTGTACCGTTGGTCTGGCGCCGGTCCCTCTGTACTGGCGGAGACGCGCGTGTAACAATAAGGGGACAGGACAGCCTGGCAACGTGGCGCGAAGCTTGCGGAGCTTGTCGAATGACGAGAACAAGGAGACAAGGAGAGGTTGTTTGTTGTGAAGAAGACGATGAGATGATGGGAGAAATATGGGAAAATAGGGACAAATGACAACGGACGTCGTTGGGAAGGCGCGTGTCTCATGGTTACCTTCTGGTCACAATTTCAGGGTTTGAAGGCAAGAGGAGGCGGGAGAAATGGTCTTTGGTGGCAGGGGCCCAATGTGTGGAGGAAAGTGCGAACAATGGGAGCACCGAAAGTACCTTGCCCATATTGCGCCTATTGGAAGGTACTTTATGACGCGGGACACGCGACAAAGACAAAGGAAATTTGCTGGGAAGGCGCGAAGTTACGGCATTCAGGCAAGCTCTGTGACTGGCCACTGGCGCGCAAAAGGCGGTCAGTCTTTTACAGTGCGCGCCGCACCACTTTAATTGAAAAACAACAGAACTGCACAGTGTAAACACTGTTTTGTGCTCTCCTCGTTACACTGCGGTGACGACATAGGAGTAGATACTAATAGCATTGTTGAGACTGTATCCCAAAAGGGAGACAACAAAGCTTGCTGCTTGCATTTCTTATTACAAGATGATACAAATGAAAATAAGGAGGGCACCATTCTCCCCATGAATTGTCCGTAGCTGCTGCAATAAAAAGGTTGCCTCCAGTAGTCCCCCTTCCCCCCCTTCCCCAAAAAGCAAAACAATGACAAACGAAAAAAGCCAGAAAACATGTATCCCAGGGTGCGTGCGTGTTTGTTTGCGTCTTTGCGTCTTTGCAAGAATGGAGGTATAGTGTAACCGAACACCTGGCGATGTAAATCTAAAACAAAGGAAGGAAACGAAAAGACGACTAGAGAAACCATGACTCCGTTAGAACTTGACGTCCATCTGGAAGTCGTCGTCCAGATCGTCATTCACAAGCGTCCCGGCGCCTCCCAGGCTTTCGCTTTCGTCGTCCTGCACATCAAAGATGGACACGAAGGCCGGCGATCTTGGTGCCGCGGATGGACCTTCAAGCCCGTCATTGTGCATGTCACTGAGGCTGGTCTGCTTCTGAAGTGCTCGACGAGCGGGGGTCGCAGCCACGTCGTCAACTGCTGTCTCTGTCGCGGCGGGGGCAGCACGGCGAGCTGTCGAAGACAGCGCTGTGGAGCGGAGGGTCGACGGGGTATGTGCACGGGGCGCAGGAGCACCATTGTTGCCGCGCACCATCGATAGGGCAGTGCGACCCTTGTTGTAGCCCAGCGTCGTTCGCGAAGCCGCCTCGGCAACGGGATGGTGGAGATTGGTGCTCTTTGGCCGCAGAGGGAGAGCCGACGTGGTCGTCCGTGGCTTGCGCAGCGGCAAGCCGGACAGAATTGAAGACGAAATAGACGACACAGATGAGGCGTTGGCGTTGGCGGTGGCATCGGTCGAAGCAGTCTTCTTCTGCAGAGCGGGTTTTGCACCAAGAGCCTTGTTGGTCGTAGAGGACAGTGCCAGAGCCGACGCAGCCTTTCGTGAGGCGATGGTTGCTGGTGGCTGTGTGGCTGTGGGTGCGGGTGTCTTTGTTTGCTGCTGCTGCTGCGGCTGCTGCTGCTTACGCTTGTTGGCAAAATACTCCTTGCTCGCCGGCACGTCGCCGATCGACCAGTCGAACGAGTCCATGTCCTCTTGGACGAGGATGTCGAGCTTCTCGAAGGCTCTCCGCTGCTGCTCGGCGAACGCCTTTTCGCGCAGTGGTACGCCGTCCGTCTCGTCGACGGGGTTATAATAATGGTCGTAGACACCGCGAAGGCGGTTCTGGGGCTCAAAGGCGGCAAACGTGAGGACGCCCTCGGGGAACACGTCGGACTCGTACGGCCGGGGAGGTACGGGTGGTGGCGCATACTCAATCTCTTCCTCGTGGTCACTCTTGCCACTACCGCTGGCTTGAGCGCTGCCATCGCTCAACACCGACAGCTTAGACGGGTTGACACGTGGTGTCGCAGCTTTTGGCCGGCGGTTGCCCGTCTGTGGGCCGACCGTCTTCTGTTGCTGTTGTGACTGCTCGATCTCTCGGACAATGTCCTTGACACCACCGGCCCGGCCCTTTTGCTGCTGCATATGGGATTGCTGCGTGGCGTGGGCCTTGGCGTTTGTTGTCTTGTTGCCCAGTGGTGCTCGAGCTGTCCGAGGTTCTGCACCGTTGTCAGCCTCGATGATTCGTCCGTCTGTCCTTACTCTTTTCCAGGGATTGGCAATTTCACCCACCTAACGGCGTTACCAGGTTGTTCTTGCCCTTTCCTAACGTTCGCAGGTTCTCGTTTCCGCCATTTTGCCGTCCGCGGAGACCGCTTTTGCCGTCGTTGAGAGGCATCTTCATCGGCGTGTTGAAGCTCTTGCCGCCCGGCGTCTTTGGGCCCAGCGCATGATTCTTCCCGGCCGCACCGCCGACGCTGTGGCCAAACAGGCGGTTTTCCTGGTCGCGTGCGGCGAGCATCGTCAGCACGACGGTCGTGTTTGTCACTGTCGTTTGGTGTCGATTTCTGTCGAATTTGGTAAAGTTCACGATGGATCGAATTCGTACGTCGCAGATTGCTCGTGAAGTCACAGGTGGTCGATGAAAGCAAAGATTTTGTCCAATTTTGATGGTATTAATAGGAAGTCGAGATCAATGCAGTGTCGCCGTCACCGTGTGCCCATTTCTCGCTGTGCTGTTGTTGTTGTGTCTCAAAGTGGACGAGGCCAAGGAAAGAATGCTGAGTGTTTATTTCGGGTTAGTCTGTGGACCTGAACGTTGATGGGGCAACCGGGAAGACAACGTGTGTCTTGTGAAATAGCTCGGCGCCAGCGGGCCCCTGCCCTGTCCCTGACTTTCAAAATCCTGCCGCCTAGGCGACAGCCACGGCGCGCTCGTGTTGACCTGAAACCTGTCCGATTCAGGCTCCTGCCAATGCAAAGCAAAGCCAACAGTTCTCCCGCCCGCCCGTGCATGCAACCACTTACTTCTTGCCCTCCCACCTCAAAACACCAACCCCACCTTCCCATTCGCTGGGCTCGTTTCGCTGGTCGCTGTTTCCTTGGGCAACTCCGTCATATGAAAATCGATACGAAGTGTATCTTCGCATGCACCAGTCTAGACTATCGTAGTGTTGGAAAGAGGAAAGAGTTGCCACTTGCTACTGCTTTCCCCCTCCTTCTTGCTGATCAGACAACCCGCAATGACCTCCATCCCTCCTTCCCTTTGCCTCCTGCTTGTTGCCTTCGCTCCCCTCTACCTCGATGTTCTCCGCAATAGCAGCTGCAGGGCACAGCAAAACCGCCCCAACACGGCCCTGCACTAATACTCCGTAGTCGTACACTACTTTGCGGTCAGACAGGTCCAGAAAAGGAGGGGCCGTTTTAATTCGCACCTGCCCAAACCGCCCCCATTTCCCTTTTCCCATTTCCCCTTTTAATCCCTTGGAAGAGATTCGTTTACACTTCTTATTTCTATCCCCTCCTCCCCTTTCCTCTTTCTTCTGATCTCCTCTGTTTTCTGCCCCAACTACATATCCACATCTACACACAACAGCGCATCCCGTTAAACTCGAGCTCTCTCATCTCCCGCCAACCTACACGATTACAACCCTCCCACCGCCTCTCTACAAAAATCACCATGGATCGCATTAAGGAGGTCAGTTCAGGCCTCCCCCGCACCCTCCAAGCTCTCCCTGTTGAATCTTGATGCTTGGTCACACCGTTTCGTCCCGCATGTTGTCCTGGGCTTCGGCCGTCTCGTCTCGTCGCCTGTTTCGTGTCGCTCACAGCTGCAATGCGTATTGCATCGTGGCGGGGTAGCTTGTCGCCAGTTCGGGTGACATCCAGTCGTCAGGGCCAAGGGCGGGGCCGACTGGTCCGCATGCCAATGTGCACTTGCCAGCACACACAGTATGGGCCAACGCGCTAACTATGTCTCTGTTCCCCCTCTGCAGAAGATGAACCAGCTCCGCCTGGAGGCGGACTCCGCCACTACCGAGGCCAACGAGCTCAAGCTCAAGGTCAAGGAGCTCGAGCAGGAGAACCTGACCAAGGAGCAGGAGGTCACGTCGCTGTCGCACAAGAACAGCCTGCTGGAGGAGGAGGTCGCCAAGCTCGAAGCCACCATTGCCGACTTCAAGAAGGCCGCCGACGAGGGCCTGCAGCACGGCACCCAGAACGAGACCCTGACGCGCCGGCTGCAGCTGCTCGAGGAGGAGGCCGAGCAGGCCGACAAGACGCTCCGCGAGACCAACGAGAAGTACGTCACTGCCCGCCGGAGATTCCGGAACCCGGCGTCTCCGTCGTCCCAATCCCATACCCCATCTGCTTTCTTTCAGCATATCGAGAAATACCCCTTGTCGACAAAAGGTGACTCTATTTCCTTTTCTTTCGTTGTCCACGTGTACTAACCCCTTGTTTCCTCCCCTCCGATAGACTTCGGCAGACTGACGTCAAGGCCGGCCACTTCGAGCGGAAAGTGCAAGCACTGGAGAGCGACCGCGACCAATGGGAGCAGAAGTACGAGGACATGGCCAACAAGTACAAGGCAGTGCAGAAGGAGCTGGAGGATTTCCAGGCTGAGATTGGTGCGATCTAAGGCGACAGAGGTGCGACCATCGGCGGGGAGCGAGGCGGAGGAAAAGAGGAAAACATTGTCCATAGTAGAAGCGTCGCTGGACGGCACAGGAGTGGAGAGGACAGAAGAAAGAAAAGGACGGCATATATTTTGGGTTGAGGCCGTGTTTTTGTACTCTCAGCCAGCTTTGTTGCTGCACGATCACTTTTTTATACACCCACCAATACCGCGTTCCATTTCTTGTTCCTTTCCCGGACCCCAGGGTGAAGACGTGAAAGAAATAAGCAGTTTGTCATTGCCGTTCATGTTGATTCTCTATAATATGCTAGCTCTTAACCAATGTGGCCCAAAGCCTATTCGCCTTGCCTAGAATGACCGCTTCCCCTTCTTGCTCTTTGATCTCGAGAGGGCCCGTTCTGCCTTGCTTTCGTATCGAAATTGTTTCTTCTTCTTTTTTGGCCACTCTTTCTTCTTTTTCTGGTCCTTGTCGTCTGCTGCTGCAGCGTCGCCCTTTTTGAATTTCTTCTTTTTTGTCGTCCCGTCACCGTCGCCGTCTCCGTCGCCGTCCTCATCGCTGCCAGCCTCGCTCGCTTCGCTGTCGCTTGTATGGCGCCCGGACAGCGCGTGCATGCCCTCGCGGTCAATGTCGACCGCCTCGACCGTCACCGTTGTGTACTTGTCCTCGTCAATGTACTCCTCCTCGTGGTCAACAAACTCGGGTGCCGTGGGAGTCTTTTCGTCGCCTGAGAAGCCGGTCCATTCTTCGTCGTCGTCGTCGCCGCCGCCCTCCTCCTCTTCATCCGTCACCTCCTCACCGCCTGCTAGCCGTGCCTGACGCAGGGCCTCGTTGACTTGCCGGACGTGGTTCTCAACATCCTTTTGCCGTTGCTCTTTCAACTGTGGCTGTTAGCTTTGTGCGTTTTCTCAATCCGAGGGATCCCGGGCGCTGTTGCGAACCTCTTTGCGGAAAGCAATCTTCTCCTGGCGAGCCTTTTCTGCGGCAATCTCTTGCGCCTGTTTCTGGCGCTGCACCTTGCGCTTGTGGAAGCCCGTGAGGTAGTCGGACCGGGCACTGTCGTCAAAGTTGATCTCCTCAATGGCATACTCGGCCTTGCGCTTCTTGCGCGGCTGGACCGCGAGTGGGTTTTTCTTTTCACGAGGTCGTGTGATAAACATTGCAATGGTCAAGTGTCCTCTTGTATGGGACGGGAGGAGGTGGTCGAGAGTGAATGCAGACGTCCTTCGTGTGTGGTGGTTGAGGTTCAAAGTGACCTTTTGCAGGAAAAAACTGTTATCGGGGCGTAGAAATCATGCGAATGGAAATGTACTTTGTATCACACATAATTAGTGTGTCTCCTGTTGTACCTCTCTTCTCTCCGATAAGGATCTGTGCTACACTGCAGTTGGCAGTAGCTTGGCCGCTGGACGTAGCCGCCTGAACGCGCTAACCACGTTATAGCCTCGCCTGCAGTTGCAGCATCGGACATCCAAGCTAGGCTCCCAGCTGATTTTCCCTCAACTGTCAATCCCCCTCGCTCAACGCCCATCCACGGGGACTCGCTGCCATCGCGATCGCATCACATCCACAGCGTCAACGTACTCTCCTTTCGATACTCCATCGATACACACTTTTGCGAGGAACCAGTCATGCGTGTTTCCGTCCTCGCTGGCCTCCTGGCCGCGGGCACTGCCCACGCCTTCTCCGACTCCTCCCCCTTCCTCCTCTTCTCCACAGCCGAGTATGTCCCGATGCATCTGTGTCGATGCGTGCATACCTTTCCAATGGGCGTATGTTGCTCGTGATGACCTCTGCTAACTCGTCAGACTCCCCGTCGAGCCGTCCGTCAGCCAGCTCCAGACCAGCGCGCGCGTCCTCGGCTCGGCCAAGTCGCTCCTCGCCGCCTGCCCTACGACAAACTACCTGCTCGTCTCGCAGCCCAATGCACATGTCAGCGATCTGTACGCGCCCCCGGACTGCGAGGCCCACCGGCTGCGCCGCACGCTCGCTGGCAGCGACATCCGCGGCCGCTTCACCGTGTCCGAGGTCGTCGCCCCGGCTGGCCAATCGAACAACCTGACGACGGACGTGTTCCGCTCCCATATCCACGGCGCGTGCCCCGAAGCGCGCATCATCGAGGTGAGCCTCCCGGCGCTGCCGCTGGCGCCGACATGCCAGGAGCGTGCTGAGGCCATGGGCGACAATGATTATATTTTGGGCAACGCCCTGGACGAGCACCTACCCAAGGGCGACCTGACGGTCGTTTACTTCTCGAACGGTGCCGCTGCGCCCGGTGCGAATGGCAATGGCCACGACGACATCGAATATGTGACTGCGTTTGAGGATCCGGCGCAGGTGACGGTCAACCACCACCGCCGCCACAACGTGGTCCGCCAGGCGTCGGCGCCGGCCAAGGAGCGCGACACCCGCGGCCTGTTTGAAAAGTACCAGTTCTTCACGCCGGGCATCTTTATGAGCCTGATTGTGTTCTTCATTCTGCTGTCGATCCTATACGTGGGCCTGTCGGCGGTGGCCAGCCTCAAGGTGCCGTACGGCGCCTTTGACAAGGAGATGGGCCCATCTGCGCATAAGAAGCAGCAGTAGGGTAGCGAGAGGTAGTCTTGGGGACAGTGTAGGGGAAGAGGATATAGTCAGAAGACGGGACACGGCCTGTCTCCGTGTATCATCATCCATTTTTCTATAAACGTGGTCAGGTGGGAGTTCTTTTTGGGTTTATCTTTTTCTTTTTCTTTTCCTTCGTCTTGTTCATCTTTGTCGCCCTGGAGGTTGTCTGCTCCAGACGTAATCATTGCATATAGTCGTTATCATATCACTTTGTATCAGGACTCGTTGCATAACGTGAAAAGGTGAGTTTCGAAATGCCCATAGGCGGCCCTTGGCCAATATATCGTCTGGCGTTGAAAGTAAAGAAACAAGGTGACAAAATGCAAACGTTAACAAACAAAATCTAACCCATTTTAAGTCCCCAAACGCCAAACGCAAGCACTAGAATGAACGAGCAAAACGCTGTACACATGCCATGAGGCCCTCATACCAGGTGGCTCGGCAGCAAAAAGTTGGCAATGCCCTCCCGCACGCCATACTCGTGGCCGCAGTTGCCGCACACCAGCTTTCCCTCCACAATCTCCGTCTCTACCAGGACATTGTGCAGCTCTGCCAGCAGCTTGTCGTCCGAAGCCAGGGCCTCGTCTGTGGGCGCCTCCTCGGGGAGCGGGGGGAAACCGAGCTGGAGAGTTAGCAGCTGTAGAGAATGCGAGGGGAGACAGAACTGGGCCTCTCTTACCTCCATAAGAGTCGTCCTCAGAGCAGGCCAGTCCAACCGCCGCACAATGGTGGTGAGGAAGGGCTTGTTGAGCTCGAGGTCGTCGTGCGCGAGCTCGGCGTCGCGGGGGTGCAGCGGGAACGAGGCCGACGTGGCCTTGCAGGCCTTGACGGCGCACGTCATAAAGTTGAGACTGAGAATCTTCATTTTTCTGAGAGTTGTGTGAGTTTGTTTTTGAGTTGTGAGAGAAAAAGCAGACCAGTTTACATCAATGGTCCCGATTGTTACGTATTGCAAAAAAAGTTTACAATGGGGGTTTCCGCTGTAGTGGTGAAGTCACGTGCAACCTACAGAGTGGCGCCTAAACGAATCGCCAATTCGAATAAGACGATCGCAGCGACGCCAATTGTTTGAGACGTCATGGCCTTTTTGCAATCAAAACTGCTTCATGTCCTTGTATTTGCTTCTATATAGAATGCCTCGTCACTTGCTTATTTCGAAAAAACACGCCTGTTCGCACGTCTACGACATCACCTTCTCATAGCCAACATCCTCCTTTTTCGAGTTCTTGCGACGGGTCACCTTCACCCACACAGCCACAGCCGCCAGAATCACACCAAAGAGAAGACCCTTCTGGGCAACCGACCAGCCCTCGGAGCTGCCGGCAGCGGAGAACGGGTTGCTGTCAGTCTTGACCGGGGTGCCCGGGGCCGGGGTTTCCTCCTTCTCAGGCTCAGCGCCAGGAGCCCACGCAGCCGAGCCGTATTCCGCAGCTGTAGGAAAGAAAATACATGTTAGCAAGCTGTTTCCGACCCAACCAAGAACGGGAGGAGAAAAGAATAAAAAAAAGGAAAGGGCACGTTGTCAAGGCGGGAAGTCATTCTCTTTCTTTGATCGACAATTGTTCTTGTCTATGTCTCTCTGGGATGTGTACAGTTTTGTCTCTTCGGCTGATGGGGTTGCACCTTTTATGTATACGTGCCCTTGCATCTCTTTTTTTTTTCTTTTAAAAACTTCTTCTCTACAGTTCCACGTGAATACCTTCTTCGGGCACGGGGAGCTCGCCGCTCTCGGTGATCTTGACGGGCTCCGTCGGGCGGTCCTGGGCGCCCTTCTTGACGTTCTGGATCTTGTCGACAATGTCGTAGCCCTCAAGGACCTCGCCAAAGACGACGTGGCGGCCGTCGAGCCAGCTGGTAATGGCCGTCGTGATGAAGAACTGCGAGCCGTTGGTGTCCTTGCCGGCGTTGGCCATGGACAGCATGCCCTTCTTGGTGTGCTTGAGCTTGAAGTTCTCGTCCTTGAAGCGGTCGCCGTAGATGGACTTGCCGCCCGTGCCGTCGCCGCGGGTGAAGTCGCCGCCCTGGATCATAAAGTCCTTGATGACGCGGTGGAAGGTGGAGCCGCTGTAGCCGAAGCCCTTCTCGCCGGTGGCGAGGGCGCGGAAGTTCTCCACCGTCTCGGGGACGGTCTTGCCGTAGAGGCCCATGACGATGCGGCCGAGGTGCTCGTCGCCGTGGGTGATGTCAAAGTAGACCTTGTGGGTGATCTTGGGGCCCTTGGCGGCCTCGGCGGTCTGGACGAACAGGACGAGGCCGAGACCCAGGATGAGGGCCACGGAGGCGAGGAGTCGCCGGGGGTTGAACATGGTGGCGTTGTAGGCGATGGTGACGGTAGTCAATGTAAGAAACCACGAAGGAATAGGTTTGAGCTGCAACATTTGATGCGGGAAGCGAAGAGGGAAGAAGTGGGAAGAAGGGCGAGGGTGACGGGGAGACGACAGGAAGGGGAGAAGAAAGGGGAGAGGGGTTGGCTCATTGGCTGAGGCCACTAACTGGCCAGGTCAGCCTCTTGGGAAGCTACGTTTCAAACTGGCAGGAACGTGCTTGCCCTCGTACTGTGTGTCGCCCAGCACCCACGCCGAGCGCTGTGTGTCCAAATACGGTTTAGTGCATTTGGCATCTCTTCAGCCGGATCTTAGCATTTCATTTGGCAGGGACTTTCCTACGGTAGGCAGGTCCTGGTTACCGCAGTGGAGATGAAGACCAAAAGGCCAGATATTTGTCGAAAAGAAGGCACATAACCTGATGTGTGTACAAGTATATATCCATCACGATATGCGGGAGTATCTTTGGTCTTGGTGGATGAAGCTGTCAAAGCGCTGTCCATCTGCTGTTTTGAGCTGTCACCTGCTACTACAGCGCACTAGGCCTCGGATTGGGGCGCTTCTGTCTGCTGTAACAGATTGATAGGGGCTGAAAGTTGATTCGTCAGCGTAATTTGACAAAAACGGCGACCGTTTAGGGAGGTGGCAGGCACAAGCGGCGCTGAAGACCACAAGTGGCGAGCGCATAATCAGATGGCGTCACGCATTTTGTGCTGCCGAGGCCTTCCGACCCGTCATTTCCCCACCACTTTTCTCGCCTTTGCGAAGTGCCGCCCGACGTGATGCACGCTTCCATTTTATCAGATCCGTCTCGTCTCACTTACCTGTTGTTTGCACATCCGATGACAGGAAACGTTTATAGTCTTTGCCTTTCATTCTTGAGATACGGTATTGGTACAGGTAGAGTGGGATGTGAGTTTGTTCGTTGCATCGTTCAGACGATAGTGAAAAAAGACGCAAGGAAAATAACAAAATGGGAATCCAAAGGGAAAGGACAAGACAAAATAATATGTACGACAAACTGTAGTGACATAAAGGGACAAACCGTGGGAATGTTGACTAGTCTTTCTGAACGCCTCCCTTCGTCGCCTGAAGAGAGACAGGTTCCGAATTTCCATTGCGAGAAAAGTGATCGAAAAAAGTGAAAAGAAAATGAGACAAGAAACGAGAGTCCCAGAGGACATCAAAACGCCATGAGAAAAGAAAAAACAAGATGAGAGAAACATATTTGAAAGAAAATGCACAACACACGCCGCCTCTCGCCCCTCCCTATACAACGCGTACTCACGCCTCCCTATCCCAGGGTAACATAAAACATAACGCCTCTTTTGTGTTCGTGATTTTTTTCATCCCCGACCCATCCGGATGCTTCGAACTGCGGTGTGCAGAGTCGAATAGTGGTGGATCCCGACAGCAAAACAAAATGCGAAGTGAGTTTCGTGATTGTTTTTTTACATAGTTTTGGCCGTCGAATCGATTAGGTGTTCGCCGCATCGTCGTTGTCGCGGCTGTCGTCGGGCCCGTCGTGCCCGTCGTCTATAGCCTTTGTTTCAGCGCACTACGCGTGGGCGGCGGCCTGCTGCGGTGCGGCTTGTGCCTGCGACAGGGTCTTGCCGGTGCCGCTCAGGCTGGTCTCGGGACGCTTGCTGCGGTAGTCGGCAACGGCGGCCTTGATGGCATCCTCAGCGAGCATAGAGCAGTGCACTGAATTGTTAGCTGTGACTCTTGTCTTGGATTTAGAAGAAGATGCGACGAAGACTCACTCTTGACGGGGGGCAAGCACAGCTCCGAGGCGATTTCCGAGTTCTTGATGGCGACAGCGTCGTCCACTGTATTGATGTCAGTACAAATGAATGCGGGAAGAAAGATCCAAGCCGGGATTCGAAGAGGGGGATGAAGGGGGTGAGGGGGGTAGGAGACATACGAGTCTTGCCGTTGACGAGGGTGGTCAGGTAGCTGGAGCTGGCAATCGCCGAGCCGCAGCCGAACGTCTTGAACTTGGCCTCGATAATCTTGTTGGTGACGGGGTCGACACGGATATCGAGCTTCATGACATCGCCGCAGGCCGGGGCGCCGACGAGGCCCGAGCCAACCGAGGGATCCTTGCGGTCGAGCGAGCCGACGTTACGGGGACGAGAGTAGTGGTCGATCAGTGGAAACGGGGAAACACACAGCAAAAGTTAGCACAAACGAAAGAGGAGAAGCAGGAGAGCAAAATGATGTAGATTTTGGGGTGGCGGGCGGCCGAAACGGGGTTGATATCAAGAATGGCGTTGGGGGTGCATCGGATCGGGTGGAGGTCGGTTTGGTACTAGGAAATTGCAGCAGTGAGGCACTTATCTTTCTCATGGTAGAAGCGGCGCGCGCTCGGAACAGTTGCAGCAGGGGCAGCTGTCAGCGATGGCCGGGAAGCGGCGCGCAGAGCAGTTTTAGTCGACACGGAGGCAGCGACCGAGGACGCCGCAGCGAGCGAGCGCGTCAGAGCAGTGCGGGCAGTGAACATCGTGGGCGGTTTGAGGTGGGTGTTGGAGACGAGGATTGTCGGTTATCGTTAGCGAAGCGAAATGTCAGCGAAATGTGAGTTGCGTCGAAATTGGGGGAAAGTCGAGTTGCGATGCGTGATGGTTATGAGGAATGTCGAAATGAAAGAGAGAGAGAATGCAAGCTTGGATGAACGAGTCAAAGAGACAGTATTAAGCGCTGACGGAACGAAATGTTGGATTACCAAAATCACGGTGGAGAGGGGAGGACGGGCGTCGAGGAGGCGAAAAAAAAGTTGCCTGTGTGAGCGATCAAGGAGCGCCGTCTGGGAAAATGCCAGGCCGAAATACGGCCCCAGCGGGCCCAGTTCGCAGCTATGGGGAAGGTGTGGATGCGCTCCAGGAGGGGCAGGGGCGAGGGAGGGCGAATTGGAACGCGCAGAGAAAGTGAAAAGAAGACACACTTACCCTTTTTCGGCTATCAATCTCTGTCCAAGGGAAAGAGCTACTGTGAAAAAAGCTAGGGGCGGCGATAACATGCAGTATCAATCAGATTACAGAAGGTGGTGCAGCGATGTGACGGGCGTGCCGTTTTAGCAGCTGCAATATTAGCGGGGCATTTCGCTCGGAGATAACTGCATCACGTCGCTGAACTTCGGAGCCCCGGGCTTTTCTTTACTGAGCATTACGACGTAATAATACAGGCCTCAAACTTGCGCCCGTTCAGCCACGCCAATTGGTTCTTTAGGTATTTGACTTGGCGATCTCGGCGGCCCTTCCCCAGTTTTAGTGTGCGCGGTGTTTCTAGGACTTAATACAACCGCCAAAATTCGAAAATACCGAAATTCCGATTGAAGGAATACGCCGCACGCCGATTGGGCTCGAGTTCGGCGTAAAGGCAACCAATATATGGACCCTGACAGTGGCACATACAGAGGCGAAGAAATGGACTCGAGAAAATGAGAAAGGACGTGAGCAGTGGCATATCGTAACCTTGATTGAAACATCGTATATCTTGATTTACTAGCTATTCACACCTTTCTGGAGTGACGATATTTCTGGCCGGAAGCCGTCTTCCCTGCCTTGCCGCCCCGGTCCGATGATAATGTCTTTTCGCTGGTGCCTTTTTCAACTTGCTTCGTATAGCTTCCTTCTCGGACGCATCACTGTCTTCAATGGCGTCTTCCCCGTTGTTCCAGTCGGGGATGGCTCGAATATTGACCCGGTTCGTCTCGAATATACTGTCGTTATGAGCCCGCGTGACTTCCTCCACATACACTGTCGTGTCTACTTTGGGGTCGAATGGAATGCTTGCCATATTCGGTGATTCTCGAATAGTAGGGCTAGCATCCACGGTTCCTTGCTCGTCGTCTGTGTCGACAGGAAAGTCTTCGGGTGTTTGCTCGCGGTTGAGGTTTTCTTGTGCTACATCCTCGTCGAAGTGGTGTTCAAGTTCAAGGAATTCATGCTCGATGGGCTCCTGCTCAATGACCTGGCAATCGCTTTCGTGTCCAATAGCTTCTTCTGCAAAGATTTCTTCAGATGCAACTCGACTTTGTTGACAACTGCCATTTGCATCTTGGGCCTCGGACGTTTGCAGAATGATGCCTTGTGTACTTTCTCTATCTGGCGCCAGCGGCGCAACGAGACTGCGGCTGCTGGACGTACGAGCCGAGTGAGCTGACATGGACGGCGACAGAATGGCAATTCCGTCGCTCTCGAACCGTTGCTGCTCCGTTTCCGACAGGGTCCCGGAGGCCACCGATATCCTGCGGGTAGATGCGAAGGACGGTGTCGTGATTCTGTTGCTATTCGTGGGTGTGCTTGGCTGCCGCTCAACAAAGTAAGGGCTTCTTTCCCATTGCCGTTTTTGCGACACAGAAGGAATAGTGTAGCTCGGTGACCGACTGGATGATGAAGGAAAATAGTAGTCTGTAAGAGAGTGGTTTTCTGCCGAAGGTTGGTCGGTTTCATCAATGTACGACAAGTCTGGAACCAGAGGAAATGGGGATGGCCCACTGCTGGTATTGTAGGAGGGCCTGCTTTTCAATGACGCCAACATGCCATCCCTGCTCCCAAGTGCAGTTGGGACAGGTTGGTAGCGGTCATTGACCTTTTCAACGTTTGTTTCATACAATTGTTCACTGGGTTGTCGGTAAGGCACGGCGACTTGCCCTTCAAACCCACGCGTTCCGGTTCGCAGGTGGCTCGACTGACTGCTGTTTTCCTCTACCGAAGTGCGTCGCGGTGAGTAGGCCTTCACACTGAACGTGTCTTTCTGGAACGGTCTTCGGCTCATATGTGATTGTGGAAGTTGTGACCGCTGTGATGGGGGATATATAGAGCCAGCCTCCTTGCTCCACCCCCAAACCGGAGCATTGTCGTTGTGCTGCTGAAATTGTATTTTGGGAGGCTTGTTGGCGGCGAGGGACCTGATACCTGTCCAGTCGTCCATCTCCAAGAGTCGCTGCCTCTTCTGCCGCAGTGAGTCATCAATAGGCGTCTTGGGCATCGAAGAGCTTCCCATATGTGCCTGTCTGGTTGCCTTTCGCTTCCCAAGTGCAACGCGAGAAGAATGCTGCAAAGTCGATGGCTCGCTGCTCTTGTTCGACTTGGTGGCCGTATGGATATTGTTCATAGGTGGCCATGACTCTTGCGTTCGTAGGAAATCCCTCTGGGACCCGTCCTCGCTGTGCTCCGTCTCCGGTCCCGGCCCCGGCTCCGGCCCTGGCTCCGGCTCCGACCTTATGTCAACACTCACGTTGTCCCGGTAATGCCGCTGCGACGGTGGGAATGGATCAAAGGAGCTGATGTAGCTAGAAAGGTCCCCTGTCGTATTCTGGTGCCCGCTACCATTGTCGCGGTTTCTGCTTCCAAAATTGGTCTCAAATTTGTTTGCGCCGTACCAGCTCATGCTCTCAAAAGACGGGCAGTTTGTTTAACTTGTTATAGTCCGATAAGTCGTGGTGGGTGTTGCTCTGGATTGGCCGCATTGCCGAAATGTAAACAGAAAACCCTTTGTAGAATGCAACTCGAGGGATGGTCCAAAAGATGCAAATGTCACGAATTAAGTTACATCTTGGGGAAAGAACAACCATGAGCGCCTTCCTTTGATGCTGTCGCCGAGAGTTCATGACATGGCTGTATTTCCCGAAGTGGAATGCACTTCCCAAAAAGGTAGTTCTTTCCAAGCGCATGGTGCCATCGCCAATTGTCCGCCATCATCCCTACCCCACCTTCCTTGGCAGCGGACAATGCCTGCTGGCCGCCGACATAACCATGCAACATCAGCGCAGCGATAGCTCTTTCCCACCCACGGCACTTATTTCCGGCCCTTTCGTCTTCAGCAACATCCAGCAACGTTTCGCAGCTTTTTACCCTCGCCATTAACAATGCAAACTGGTGCCCTTCGAGCCTCGTCCCGGACTGCCACTTCTCTGACTGCTCACGCATCTCGCCTGTCTCGTTCTCCACTCTCCACTTGCCGGCCAGCTCCGTTCTTCGGCTTCGTGACCTCATCCTCCCGTTTCCGGTCAGCGCCGCCCACTGGACCGCTGTCGTCTCGCCTCTTTCACGCCTCACCCGCCGCCATGACGACGACCAAGACCCCACCGGCCCAGCTGCCGGGCTCGGCGCTCCTGCGCAAGAATCTGCGCATCGCCTGCATCCAGCTGGCCAGCGGCGCTGACAAGGCGGCCAACCTGGCGCACGCCCGCGACAAGGTGCTCGAGGCGGCCAAGCTGGGCGCGGGCCTTGTTGTGCTGCCCGAGTGCTTCAACTCACCGTACGGGTGCGACTACTTCCCGTCGTACGCCGAACCCCTGCTGCCGTCGCCGCCCACCAAAGAGGCGAGCCCCAGTTTCCACGCGCTGTCGGCCATGGCCAAGGAGGCCGGCATCTACCTCGTGGGCGGGTCGATCCCGGAATCGGTGGAGACCGAGGACGCGGTGCGGGACGACGGCAAGACGTACTACAACACGTCGCTGACGTTTGGGCCGGACGGCGCGCTGCTGGCGACGCACCGCAAGGTGCACCTGTTTGACATTGACATCCCGGGCAAGATCAAGTTTCGGGAGTCGGAGGTGCTGTCGCCGGGCAACAAGGTGACGATTGTGGACCTGCCGCCGTACGGCAAGATTGCCGTGGCCATCTGCTACGACGTGCGGTTCCCCGAGCTGGCGACCGTGGCGGCGCGCCAGGGCTGCTTTGCGCTCATCTACCCGGGCGCCTTTAACACGACGACGGGCCCGCTTCACTGGCGGCTGCAGGGCCAGGCGCGCGCCATGGACAACCAGGTGTACGTGGCGTTCTGCAGCCCGGCGCGGGACTTGAACGCGAGCTACCACGCTTGGGGCCACAGCTTGGTGGTCGACCCGATGGCCAAGGTGCTGGTGGAGGCCGAGGAGGAGGAGACCATTGTGACGGCCGATCTGGATGCCGATACGATTGAGTCGACGCGGAGCAGCATCCCGTTGCGAGACCAGCGGCGGTATGACGTGTACCCTGACGTCAGCGCAGGCAAGGTGCGGTACGAGGAGTAGAGTTGGCCGTGGCAGATGTAACTTAAATTAAGATACGATAGCATTTGTCTCAATTTTATAAGCAGTATCTACGCAGCACCCCCTCCTCGACTGTAAGACTGGCTGTCACCCACTGGTCGACCCACCGAGGTCAGCTCGCAAGAATGCATTTCACGTTTTGCGTCGTGACAGCTGTTTGCAGTCTCATTCCCATTTAAAATTTCCTTTTAGGTATTCCCTGCCGAGAATGATGCTTCCCGCTCCTAGGAAATATACAAAATGCCACTGTTAAACAAAAAAATTGACGTCAAATACAAGTCAAAATTGCCAAATATGACTTGCTCCGAGGCATTCCAGTCATCATGTGAAAAGACCTCATAAAACAAGCTCGTGCGTTTCCACACATGGGGGCACGTCTACCACCACATTCTCTTATTCGTCCGTCTCTTCTCACACGGTCACGGACTGCGCCTACTGCAGAGCCTTGGCGGCAAAGGTGGGCAGGACAAAGCTGGCCTTGTGGATCTCGGCGTTGTAGTACTTGCACAGCTTGGCCTCCTCCTCGGGGGACCACTTGCGCAGAGGCACCTTGACGTTGGCGTTGGGGTCCTTGCTGCAGACCATGAAGCCGATCTGGCCCGACGGGTAGGTGGGGATCGTGGTGTAGGCGTACTCGGCGACAGCAAAGACCTCCTTGCAGTCCTGCTTGAGCTTGGTGATGAGAGGCAGGTGCAACCACTGGTTCTCGGCTGTTGGACGGGGCAAAAAAGAAAAAAAGAAAAGAAAATGTTAGCTGATATGCGTTTGGCATAGAAATCGGGGAGGAACGTACAACCTTGGGTTGTGATGACGCCGCCCTCACGCAGGGCGCTGTGCAGCAACTCAAAGTAGGACTTCTTGAACAGGCTCTCGGCCGGACCGTCGGGGTCCGAGGAGTCGGTGATGATGACGTCAAACTCGTTCTTGTAGTCGTCGAGGAACTTGAAGCCGTCGCCGACGTGGACCTTGACCTTGGGGTGGTCGAAGCCCGCGGCCATGCCGGGCAGGTACTGCTTCGACAGGCGGATGACGGCCTCGTCGATGTCGCAGAGAATGGCCTCCTCGACGCAGTCGTGCTTGACGACCTCGCGCAGGACGCCGCCGTCGCCACCGCCGATGACGAGGACCTTCTTGGGGTTGGGGTGCGAGTTGAGGGCCAGGTGGGTGATCATCTCCTGGTACGAAAACTCGTCGCGCTCGGTGCACTGGATGACGTTGTCGAGGACCAGGACGGTGCCGTAGTCGGTGGACTCGAAGATGAGCACATCCTGGTACTTGCTCTTCTCGTGGTGGAGGACCTTCTTGACGCGGAGGGTCATGGCCTGGCCGGGCCACATGTCGGAGATCTCGCGGAACCAGCCATCTGCGCAATGTTTGTTAGTTTCGGACTCCTAGGTGCGTCTCCAAGATGCCATTCACAGCGCACCAGTGCACAGCGTTCTGGGCGACCAGAAAAAAAAGAGGGGCAAATTGCTGCGATAAGCGATAAGATAAAAAAAATTGGTGGAGGGCGGCGCGACAAGCTGAGGGGAAAAGCTTTGCGACGCGCAGGGAGGGATGCAGCATGTTTAGCCCAGAATGTCGCCAATGCTGGACACACATTTGGAAGAGATAGATGGTGATGTTAAGGCAAATGTGATTTGGTAGCCCGGACCGGCTTGTCACCAAATGAGGCCGTTTTCAGGAAGGTGACACTGGAAAGTGAAGCAAAAGCAGGAGAGGGAGAGGAGTTGAAGATAGGGTCAGGAGGCGCAAAAAACGGTGCGGGATTGAGGGTAGGACAAATGAAGGACGATTGTGAGGGCGAATGCAATGCTTTTCGTCAAGCTTGGGGCCATTGTACAAATGACGCAGAAAGCGCATCGCGAGATTGGGCGGCTGTACGGCCGAGGAAGAGGGCTGGGGACAGCGGCAGGCATTGACTCTGGATCTTACCCTTGATGGTCTCGTGGACAATGTCGGACATTTTGGCGGTAGGTGAAGAGAAGTGTCGTAGAAAAAGGGATCCGGTCGGCGTTGGGGAGAGTTGAAGTATGGATTGGCAAGGACGATGGCAAGAGGAAGAAATAGTAGCAAAGCTGGAGGAGAGTGGATGGACTGGTCCTTTTAAAGCAGGAGCGGCCGAACACAGTTTAACACGCTGTTGTAGTCGTAGCCGTTGCAGGAGCGACCGTGGCTGGCCTGCGCTCATGCTCTCAGTAACACTAACACACTTGCTTTTCTTGCTACAGTACCTGCTTTTTTTTAAAGTGGGGGGAGTGACGAAAGAGGGGGAGTGTTAAAGCCAAACGAACGAGACAAGGTGAGGAAGGAGAGACGTGACAGGAAGATTTTTTTTTCGCGCTTTCTTTCTGTGCTCTTGCTTAATTCGCCCCAACGCCTATAGAAGTTTACTCGGAGCTCCTGCCACACGCAGTGAAGTCACTCCTTCCTTCGTTAGGCGCTAATACGGTTGGCAAGACATGAGAAAATAATGCACCTGCCGCAGGTGACGGTAAGTCCTTGGCCTGACCCATTTGATGGTCCTTTGCAGTTGCCCTTGTAAGGAGGTTTGCCTTTGCATTCCTGACGTTGAGAAGCAGGTGGCCGAGTTAGGAAAGTACATACTCCATCGTGTCTCCTGCCATCGTTTTCACCATCCCCTTACAGCAAGCACCACGAAGAAAATGAGGGGACTCGTAAATAGCTTCTATTTTTAGTATGGGTACAACGGCAAGCTCGTCACTTGACAGTGAAGATATGTGTTTTCATTTCGTGATACTTTACATTCCCCAGAACAGTGGCAGTCCATCCCGAAGCAGCACGCCCTCGTCGATACTGACAAGAGCAACTAGGGCAAAAAGCAGAGGAACATATACGAGCCACTGAAGCTCAGGTAACAATCTCGGACGGAACAACAGAATGAGACATGAGAAATGGGAACCTTGATAACAACGACGGAAACGGTGGGGTATAATCGGTTGTTTACATCTTTAGGAAATAACATGACAGATGGGGACGGAGGAGAGAGAGTCGGGCAGGTGAGTAATCTGAGGGGTGGAGTCGAAGCTCATCATCTGGTATAGTATACATTCTAGGACAAAGGGAAAATAGCGAAAGAAAGACAAAAGAAAAAAAGAAAGAAAGAAAGAAACAATTGGGTATATCCGGCTCTGTGTCTGCTATTTTATCTTGCGGTGTTTGGGCTTTGTTTTTTGTGAGTTTCTTGTGTTTGATTTTGCGTTCGTTTTGTTGTATGGTTCAGGCCGAAAAAAAGAACAGAAAAGCACAGTTTTGCATCATGACTTCGTCAGGTCGGAGCACACCCTCGTCATTCGTCCACACTCTGCCCTGCCGGCCCCATCTTGGACCCGATAAAGGCACTAACAGCACCGACAGCGCCGACGACGCCAGCAATGTTGGGGCTCGCGGACCGCGTGTTGGCAAGAGACGACGACACCGACGACGCAGGCATCAGGAAGCTCTGGTCGATGCGTGCAATCCACTCCATCTTGTCCCGCTCGCTGCGTGCCGCAAACAGCCACGTGTTGTCCGTCCCGTAGATGGCAAACACGCCTGCCTGCAGCCGGTCGCTGAGCCGCTGGAGACCAGGGCGGCGCTTGGGGCCGGCATGGCCGACATGGCCGACGCTGCCACCGCTGCCGGTCCAGATGGGCGAGATCATGCGGCCCGACGATGTCCTCCGGTGGCCCGCCCGGTACGGGGTCGTGCTCTTGGACGCCGGTGTTGCCGGGAGCGACGGCGGCGGCGAGGACATACCGTTGTGGCCGTTGTTGCCGTCAGTGCCGTTTGCACCGTTTGTGCCGTTCGTACCGTTGGTGCCGTTCGTACGGTGACTTTCCGCTTCGCTGGCGCTCTCGTCGCCGTTGCTGCTACCGCCGTTGGTGTATCCGCCGTTCTGCTCCGACTGGCTTTCGTCCTGTGAGTAGTCGTGATGATCCTGAACATCGAAGCCGTTGTGGCGGTAGTCGGGATGGCGGCTCTCCAGCAGGCCCAGGATGCCGGGCTCACTCTCCACCCGGGCGTTGCGCAAGCTGACGAGACCAACTTCGTCGCCGTCCGCGACGTTGTGGATGTGCAGGTACGGCCGGCGCAGCTCCACGAAGCGCTTGATCCACCGCGTGGCGTCGTTACTCGGTACCAGGAGATAGCCGCCCTTCATGACTTTCGGGTTCTTGGGCACGCGGATCACGGTGGTAATGAGACTGGGTGGCTCGGCCGAATCCGATGTCACGCCGTTGACGGGCGGCGCCGTATTCTCGGGGGCCAGGAGTTGCGTCAGGGGATCCGGGTACTTCTTCCACAGCTTGAGGCTCTTGAGCAGCACCCTCTCTTCCTCATCCGTGTAACCAGATGCAGGCGGTCCTGGGACCTCAGACTCGGTTCCCGTCTGAGTGGCCTTCTCCTCCTCCTCCTCGCCCTCCTGTGCCTTGTTGTCTTCTTCTTCGGTAGCCACGGCCTCGGCATCCGCAGCAGGCGCTTCACCCGCCTCTGCTTCGCTGGATTCTGCAAAGGGCTCGGTTGTGGGCTCCGCCCTTGGCGTAGCAGCCTCGTCGTCGGCCCCTGCTTCCGTTTCTGGGACAGCCTCGGATGTTGCTTCTGGTGCCGGCTCAGCCGGAGCGGCCAGAATCTGCGATGCGTCAGGCGTATCCCGAAGCAGCGCCTCGATCGATTCCATCTCGCCGTTTCGTTCCCGGGTCTCTTCGTCCACCGCGGCATCGTCGTCGGCCTCGGCGCTGCTGATCCCACTGGCAGCAAGCAGGCGCGCCTCGTGCTCGGGCGTGAACTTGGGCTCCGGGAGGCCGATGCGCTTGAGGGCGTTCTGGGCCGCGCCAATCTCCAGGACACGCTGCCGCTTCTTACGTCCGCCGATGTAGTCGCTGACGAGCGAGACACCGCGGGGCGCCCACGCGCCCAGGTTCTCCTCGCCCTTGACATAGTCGTGCTGGCTGTCCATCCGCCACAGATCGCCAACACGCTTGATCGGCGCAGGCCGCGTGGCAATCGTGAACATGGCCGTCGAGGAGCGCACGAACCGGACAGACTGCCAGAGCGCCGACAGCATCGACGGCTGCCGCACAAACGACCGCGAGAGGATCTGGCAGCAAAACGTGGTCGAGAACTTCATCGGCTCGGCCAGCTTCTCCGACGTGATGTCCCACCACACCGTCATCTGTACGCGGAACTTGTCGGCGGTGACGCGGTCCAGCAGAGCCGAGTTGTGTTGGCTCGAGTCCCATTGGCCCGTCAGGGTGATGCTGCGCGTGCCGTTGGCGTTGTTGCGGAAGGACGGCGTCGACGAGAGCTTGAGCGTCACGTCGGGCGGCGGCACGCTGTTGGGGTCCGGCTGCTTGCCCGAGGCATCCAGAAGCTGGATCTTGCCGACGCGCAGCGCGCTCACGCCGTCCCACGGCAGCATGTCGCCCGAGCTGTGCGATACGTTGATGGCAATGCGCCGCTGGATGCCCTGGTGCAGCTGGAACGTGCCCGGATCCAGCTCGTTCAGCTGTGCTACCTCCACCGGCACATAGGCGCCCTCCTCGTTCATTTCGAGAATCTGGATGCGGGAAAGAACGTCGTGGCGCTCTTCGGTAAAGAAGTGGGATTCGGCGATCCGTGCAGCCTGCGGGCCGCTCTCACGAGTCGGCAGCGCCGCGTCACGCATATCGTCCCAGCTAAGGAGCTTGTCCAGGTGCATCGACGACACCTTGGCAAAGACGGCGACACGCAGCGTGGCGTCCTGCGGGCCGGCAACCGGAACGCTCATGCTGTGCACGCTCTCAAAACGGATGGGGTCCTCGTCAAAGTCGTTTATCATCTGCGTCGTCGTGATGCCGTCGTCTTCCGAAATGCCGGGAATGAACAGCTGTGCGTGGACCTCGGTGCCCTCGCGCTCAGGGAACCCAATCATCTCGTGCATCACGACGTTGAACTTGAGCATGCTGGGCGGCGCCCGGGCACTCGACGGCTCCAGCGCCAGCTTCATGATGCCGATCGCATGGCCGGTGTAGGGCGAGACAACGTCGAGGGAAAAGTCTTGGACGCGAGACTCAAAAACAGTCCTGAGCGGCACATCCACGTCGCCTATGAGGGTGTACGCGGGCATGTTGGTCTCAATAAACGGACTGACCATATCGACATGCTCGCCGTACTCGGGTTGGTCGAGGCACTGGTGAAGGAGGCGCATCTGCCGGATGCGCTCGTACAGCTTCTCCAGGCTCCACAGGCGCACCACGTTGTGCTTGTAGTCGATTACGCGGACGCCGACGCAGGGCTTCTGGGCCTGCTCGAGCGCGGGATCGTCGCCCTCCACCACATCGTTCAAGACCATGTCGTAGGAGGAAAAGATGGAGTGGCCGACGTCGACCACGGCGAACTGGAAGAAGACGTTCTCGCCCAGTTCGTGGCTCATGATTTGGGCCTCCTTCAGAGTGGCCGCATGCTGCAGCACCTCCTCGGCCATCTTCACGTAGTGGCAGCTGCGCCAGTGCTTGGTCACCTTCTTTGCCAGCTCGATCTCGTCTGGCGACAGCTTCGGCTTGGCCTTGGGCCGCTTCAACGGGTCCATCTTCTCCATCTTCTCCTCAAACTGCTGTCGCTGCACGTCGAGCTTCTTTTGCATTTCGGCTTTGAGCGTCTGCAGAGCATCCACCATGCGCTCCTTTTCTTTCTTGATCTCTTCGACCTCGACGTTGGCGGCCTCGGCCGTCTTGAGCTGGTCCTGGTACTCCTCCTTCTGCTTCTCGAGCTGGACCTGGAGCTCTTCGCGGACTTCGCGCAGCTTGTCGTCCACCTCGCCCTGTTTGGGTGTCGACGGCATGGTGAGAGCCGTATCTAGAGAGAAGTTGTCAATCGTGCCCGTAGACAGGTACTTTTCACGGATGGGATACGACGACATGGATTCCATGTCTTCGTCGCCTTCGCGGCCCGTTGTCACGCGCTCCGCACGCGCGCGCTGGACCTCCTCAAAGAGGGTGTTGAGCTCGTCGTCCGTCAAGCTGGCCACGTTGCGGTCGGTGCCCAGAATCGCACCCGCGGCCTCGCGGCGAGCAAATGACCAGTCCGAGTCGCGGCCGCTGCGAGAGAATGGTGCAGGCGATTCCGGCCGGCTGTCGCTGAACCCGCCAAAGTCAGAACCAGCCTTACTGATCGACCGCTCGTGCCCATGGCCCATGCCTCGTGGGCTCGGCGATGGGGACGCGCGGTCTAGACTCTGGAGTTGGCTTGCCGTGATGGACTGCCGCAGCAGGCTCTGCTCCGCCCGTATTTCCGCTCGCTCAGCACGCGCCTCCATGGGATGGTTGAAACGGAAAATGTGAAAGTCGCCGAGGATAACGCGGTAGCCGGAGTGCAGCTGCTTGGGCTCGGTGATGCGCTTTCCATTGACCATGACAGCAGCGTCCGGCATGGGAACCACCGTGACCGTACCGTCTGGTGCGTTTTCAAAAGTACAGTGCTCTTGCAGGATACGAGAGCCGTTTAGCTGGATATTCGCTTGGTGTTCGCTTGGCGAATCCACGTTGCCAACGGTGGTCGTGCCTGGCTTCAGGTTGTACACCAAACACTCAGCGAGCAAGGGGTCGTCTGATAAGTTGACCAAATGGGGCATCTTCTTGGGTGTGCTGAGACCGATAAATCCCTTCTCGATGCTGATGCCAAGCTCTTCGAGTGCCGCCTCACGCTCCTTGTGAATCTCCTCGGTCTTGGCGAGCTTCTGCTCCCATGTTTGGTTTAGGTCCGTGAGCAGCTTCTCGCTTTGGCTCAGCTGTTCGGCGATTTCTGCTTTGGACACGCGCTTGACGGTACCGTCTGCTTGCGTGATGCTGACGAGCTGTTTTTCCAAGGGCGTGCCTTCTGCATAGACCTCGTCGGGTGGCACATTCGCGCCGCCAGCACCTCCTGGGCCGCCACCACCGAGTTTGCTTCGAAGCACTGCCAGCTCTTCCTTCAGCTCGCGGATCATCCGTGCGTTGGCGTCCTCGTTGATCACGGCGTGGTTCTTGATACGTTTGGCTGAGTCGGCATAACGGAGCGTGCTCAGGGTCTCGTCGTAGTTGATATCGGCGGGACTGATGGCAGCAATCATGGCGGTCATACTGTTGCCGCCAAGCGAGTCCTTGAGCAGCCACGTCAGGACACTGTCTCGGTAGGGCACTTGTGTGGATGCGCCGCCCTTCTTCTTCTTGCCTGTCGAGAGGTCGGCAAGGGCAGCAATGACGCGGCCGAGAGTCGACAGGGAGCGGTTGATCTCGGCACCTTCTTTTAACCGCGCGCCGGTGGCCCCTGTGGACGTGGCTCGCTCGGAACCCGCCAAATCCACCAGGCTGATCTTGGCGACCTTCTCCATTTCCATCTTGGTCTCGACGTCAAACTTCTTCTGGGTCAGCATCAGAGTGAACACGGCGTGGCTTCGACTCGAGGTTTCGTTCATGTTTGTCGCAGCCACTGTCCGCGCCTTGTTGCCCTCGTCCATGAGGTGCTCGATCTCCTGAAAGCTTCCGACGACCAGCTTGGCCAAATCTTCGACGTAGGGGCCCGTGGACGGATGCTCGCGGACCTTGAGGTTGCCTTTTGTTGCCGGGTTCAACAAATCGCGGACGCGCTCGTTGTAAATTTCGAGGTAGGACACTTCGACGGTGCACTTCAAGTTGGGGTCGGACTGCATCTCTCCGATCCGCTTGAACATGTCCTGGCAAATCTGCGGGATGATGCCGATCTCCTTGCCGTAGCCCATCATGGAATAGGACTTGCCCGAACCGGTCTGGCCGTAGGCAAAGATACAGTTGTTGTAGCCCTGGAAGGCATTGTCGAGCAGCGGCAGGCCGAGATCTTCGTGCAAGTTCGATTGGCCGGCGTAGTTTGGGTCGTCTTTGTTGAAACTCCAGTACGATCGGTCAAAGGCGAAGACTTTCTGTGACGTATCTTTGTTTCCCTTTGCAGGCCCGGCATGGTCTGGTGGCGGTGTGAGAACCGTCTGGTTGTCGCGCATTTCCACAATGCACGCGGCATTGCGATCCATTTCTGTGCAAGAGAACAGCCAGGTCAGTCCGGGTCACACGAGATGTGCAGCAGGACATCACAAAATCAAACCAAAGGAGGGACATACCTCGTCCATTGAAAGGACGTACACGGACCACGACCTTGATGTTCCCGCCGGCGCCGGCGGGAGCACCTGGAGCCATGATGGGCGAGTTGTGCGAGGTTTCCGGGGCGTGGAATGAGCGTAGCTGTGAGGTTGTGTCTGCCAGATGAAAACGAGCGTGAGTCGCCCGCCAGTCGCGGTTCTGGGGTCAGTGGTGTGAAGCGACTTGAAACCCCACTAATAATCTGACTGCGCCCTCAGAAGTCTTGCTTCGCGTCGCCACTGGTCTCCTCGTGACACAAAATGAACAAGAGAACGAGTGACGCCGCTACACGTCAACAACAAGAGCGTACAGCTAGCGGTCCCGGCACGGAAGAAGAGCAGGGGACAGCTGGTAGCTGCAGCACATGTCTCTCTGGTGCGGTGACCAGCTCCGCGAGTGGAACGTCGGAGCGCAAATCGTGGGTCGGGGCGCAGACAAGGGACGATGCGGGTCGTAGGGGGATGCTATGCGGAAATCACGGGCACGCAGTCGCGACAGTCGTCGTTGAAGGTCGTGATGCGCGCACGTCGTCGATCCGATCGGGTATTCACTCGTGCACGGCTTGGGACACTGGGCGCATGAACACGGCGCAAGCTTGTTCTCCCCGCCGTGTTTACCGAGATACCGAGCCGTCCTCGTCGCGTCGCAAACGGTTCCTGCGCCAGATTCTCGTCGTCCTCGTGTTTGTCGGCAGTGGCTTTCGAGGGTCGTCGTCGAGGAAAATGTCGAGAAATGAGACTCCGAAAATGCAGAAATAAAGGACACGCAGGCGGTATGCAGGCACCGCCCCTGTAAGTGCGTGCCCCCTTTTAGGTCGTTATCCGGTCGTGAATTCGTTGCGTTTGGACGTCGTCTACTGTGGTCGCGTTTCGGTTGGGCAAATGAGGGATGCAAAACCGAAAAGGAAAAGAAACAAAAAAAAAAGAGAGGATGACCAAGAAAGAACGTCGCAGGTGTCAAGACATGCGCAACCAGCAATTCATAGAATGAAGAAAGAGGGCAGGCGAGTGTGGCTGCAAATGAGCACCAAAAGTGGTTGGACAGGCAGGTGCGGCCCCAAAACCCAAAATGACGAGTGCCCCGTGCCTTCCCGCGTCGTCAAAATAAATCGATTTATTTTCTGTTGCTGACTCGACGCGGTGCGCGCCTTCCGATTCTCAAACTTTGGGGGTGCGCGTGTTTTCTGGATATGGGTGGGAAATAGAAGGAACGAAGGACAGAAAGAAAGAGTGGAGCAAGGGGAAAGGGGACAAGGCAGCCTTGGCTCTGATCCCATTGGCTGGGGCTGAACAGGCTTGGCTTCGTCATAGCAGTGCCAGGAGATTGCCTATGAATATCTGCCAGGGGGCAGAAAAACAGTCGCCGTCCCGCCTCAGTCCTGTTTGCTACGAGGAACGAGGACACCCAAGAGATACGTGCAGACGGATGGACGTCACTCTGGCACCTGTCTACAACATACGTCGTACTTTGTATGTACGATGTATTTACTTAATGTAGTTTCAACCGTGCCTTGCGCATCCAGCGATACCTGGGTTTATTTCATGTGACACTTCGGTTCGGTTTTTCAACCGCGTAAACACTTTTGATTTCTGCCTAATCCGTGTCCCAGTGAGTATGCGCGCACGGGACTGCAAGCATAAACCACTTTGATTGCCTCGTTTCCTTTGGCCAGGGTTCACATTCTCATGTGGGATACTTTCCTGTCTCGGAAAATCCACCAAAACGGAGCTTACAAAACATACAGATCAGCAGGTGAAAATGCTGTCGACTCGTCCAGTGTCTTGTCATAACAGCGTGTTTGATGGGCTTCATTTGGTAATACAACAGCCTGCAGCACAATATAGGAGAACAGTCTTAAAGACTCGTACATGGTATTGAATACAAAAAGAAACAATTTTGGAATGGTAAAAGAGAATAGAACAGTCGCGTGGACAAACAGGAAAGGCCTTTGGGTCATAAAAACATCTGTAGACATGTAAATTCGTCATCAAAATAAAGCGACAAAGGAAAAATTGCAAAGGCAAAGGCAGAGCAGCAGGGCCACACTGCAAGGGAAGGCAAGGAAAGACACGTCCGTCATCGTTTAAAAGTTCCAAAAGTCGCTGGCCTGTGTGGCTTTGTTTGGCTTCTTGCCCGGTACTGCGGGCGCGGCCTCGTCATCCTCGCCGCCAAAGCTCCAGCTGCGGCCAGACTTCTTGCCACCCATGCCGTCGCCGCCGACCTGGATACCGCGCTGGTCGCCGGCCTTTCCAGACACGTGGGTGCCAGGAATCGAGACGTTCTCCTTCTGTGCGTCTTGCGTGTCGTCAAATTCTGCGCCCCAGTGCGACTCCATCATCTGCACCGCCTTCTTGCGGTCGTCGCTGATACCGGCCGGCTCAGCAGCGTCACTGGCCGCAGGCTGCTCATCCGCCATAACGAAATGGGCCTCAAAGATCTTGGAACGGTCCTTGAGGTTAGTGATGTTGCCAAGAGCGCGAGCCGGCGCAGGTGTTGGTGCCGTTCCGTCCTCCTTGTAGAGGTTGTTCTTGTACAGACCCAGACCGTCGTTTTGACCCGCACCACGCGGCTTGCCAGCCACCCGGGGCTCGCCAGACGGCTCACCATCATCCTGGAATTCAAAGTGCGTCTCGGCGTCGCGGCGGGGCTTCAGCTGCGCAGGTTTCCGGGTTGCAGCCGAAGGGGTTTCGGGGAAGTCGTCGTTCTCGATAC
This sequence comes from Sporothrix luriei, assembly GCA_021398005.1. Lineage (NCBI taxonomy): Eukaryota > Fungi > Ascomycota > Sordariomycetes > Ophiostomatales > Ophiostomataceae > Sporothrix > Sporothrix luriei. The sequence goes on along the minus strand of WNLO01000028.1, from coordinate 57,962 downwards.
CAAAGTGGCGCACCTCCTGGCCACGTGTCGCCCGGGCAGGCGGCTTCTGCGGTGTCGCGAAATCCTCAAAGGACCACTGGCTGTTGTGCTTCGTTCTAGGGAGCGCATCGAAAGCCGTGCCGGCCTTGGGGGCATCCTGCGGGTCGGAACCGTCGGCGAAATCGAAGTGGTTGTACTTCTTGGGGTTGGGCCGGTAGAAGCGCTGACCCTCGGGGGACTTAGCATCGATAGCGGCAGCGGCAGCCTCGTCAGCCTCAAACAGGCGCACGGGTTGGTAGTTTTTGCTCGACCCGGCCTTGGGCGCGATCGCCTTTGATGGTGACTGCGACCGCGCGCGGCTCCCGACGCTACGTCCTCTACTTGGCGAGTCGCCAGCAGGATCGCCCTCCTCCTCCTCGGCGTCCTCATCGCCCAGAATATCCGCAAAAGACCGCTGGTGCGGGCGGCGGCCAGCGTAGGGAGACACAACGGCCTTGGAGATGGCATCCTCGTCTGGCGGGTTGTCGCTGAGAATATCGGTCACGTCACGCTGCTTAGGGCGCACGCCTGCATAGGGCGATACGACGGCAGCAGGCAGCGTCTCCAGCTGTTCCCGCGAAGCGAAGAGCTCAAGGGAGGCGTGAGGGTCACGCAGGGCAGAGTTGCCGCGCGGCCGAACAGGCAGATCGGTATTGGCGCCAGCTGCGGCCGCGCTCTCCTGGCTGCCGCTGTTCGCAGCAATGGCCGTGGTGATCATCTTAACCTGCTCGGTGCCATCGCTGATGGGCCAGTTGCGTCCAGACTTGCCAATCACGTCAATCTGCTTCAGCAGTGCGCCCTGGTCCCAGGACTGGCGGATTTGTGAGATCTTGCCTTGAGCATCGAACGAGACAAAGTGGGTCTATCGTACGAGAGAAGCAAAATCTCTGGTTAGCATGCCAGATCCATCATGCAGTCGGACGAGGCTTTAGGCCACTAAAATATTCTAGAAGGAGGACGTACAACTGGCAGGTACACCTTGCGGTCAGACAAGAAGTTGTCGTCCAACCGTGGCAGGTAAGGTCCACCGCTGGTGATAAACTCCAGAGCAGTGTCGATCTCAAGGGCCAGACCGTTTGCCGACTCCACGGAGCTCAGAACGGCCTCCTTGTTCTTCTTGAGCTGCTTGCGCAGAGTAGCAAAGTGCTTGATGATCTCGGTGCTGCCGTGGATCGAGGTAGATGTGGTTATGTAGTACAAGGACGCGTCGGCTGTCAGGTTGGCCGAGGTCGGGGCGCCCAGGAACTGCTGGTACACAGTTTGGAGAGCCATGGCGAATGAGACAGTAGGTGAGCGAATTTGGAGCGATTTGCGAGAGTGAGGCAGCTGGAGGATGAAGATCCAGTAGAGGTTGAAGATGTCGAATCCAGAAATGAGACAGCAATGGGGAGTCGTAAGTAGTGAGCAAGGTTCACGTAAAGAAGGAAACAACGAGGCAGGACTCGTCTGGCGGTTTGTATGATGTATTGTGGAAGGTGAGAAGTATGGACGGCAGACAAGGAATCACTCAGGAAGAAACAAGGGAACCAAAACAAAAATTAAGGCGTTGCAGGAAAAGGAAGAATGGAAGGAAAAGAAGAGCAAAAAGGGAGGACAGAGAACAGGAGCGGAAAATATGAAGGACGGACAGGGCCAAGACTGGCAACAGCTGTGTGTACATGTACGCTAAGCAGGGGGGGCATGTGAGTCTCCGTGATAAACAATAATACGGAGGAAGGCGCGGAGGCGCCTGTTTGTTTTGTTGGCCGTTTGTTGTTACAGGCCAGACCACTGTCCAGGGAAGGAGGGGTCAGGTCAAGGAAACTGCCCCTGTCCCCTTTCAAACGGTGCCTCGCACTTGCCCTTTTCAATGTATCTTACTTTGTATCTTGGGACGTGTCATCCTTCCAGACGTGTTTTTGCCTTGCTAAGTCGCGTCTTTTCCCCATATTGTCGCACTTCTTCTCGTCGACGAAACATGCAAGGATGTGGATTCTGTGCAATAAGATCAGGCATGTGCATGCATGTGGTGCCTGCATAAGCTTAGCCCAGAACGGCTTGTTTACATGACAACCTGTCATTCCTTCGCCAGTGCCGGCCACACAGAGACAGCACGAGGAAAGCAAAATCGATCGCCCTCTGCTAAATGCTCGGCGACGGCAAAAGACGCATCGCGACCCAAGCAAGGACAACCAGGCGGTTTTCAAAGGGCAGATCCACCAGGCCAGGCAACTGCATATCGGACGGCGCGATTGGCACAGTCTCGGCCTCATTTTGGCAAAAGAGAAGAAGCGACATGCGCGACCGCTTTGCTGGGCTCCCTGACAAGCTGCCTTCCGGCTCCTTTTGCCGGCGAATTACCATCTTGTTTCTCGATCTCGCCGTCCTTTCTTTCTACCTTCTAGATGCCACCTTCCTGGCAGATCGACCTCCAGGATCGAAAACACATCGAATGATTCAAGCAACAATGTCCTGACGAGGTCTTAAGCGGCAGTATTATTGCCCAGGGGTGTCAGCCCCAGCGTCGCTTTTTCGTTGGAAACGGATGGCCTGAGAAACGGAAACGGTTTTTCTTTAACAGCCAGGACGGCGATACTGCCCCTCCTCCAATACCACGTCCCCCTCTTTTCTGCGCGTCTCTTCCTGAACCCTTGTTGAAGAGAAGGGAGGATAGGCCAGAATAGGCCAAGGTCTGTGTTTCAGTTTTGTGCGGCGGGGCACGGAGTGCACGTCTTGCTGAATAGGGGAAAAGCAGCGTTTCAAAAAGCCGGCCCTCACCGACCTTGGCGACCGGTCCGCCCCAATACAGCTCTGGCCCAGCCGTCCATCTACATCGTACGTACGACGTACATACGCATGATTTCGCAAGCAAGTATTTTACCTTCCCCGACTTTCTTGGAGAGCTGGTCGAGAGGATCGATATATAGATGGCAGATTTCCTCCCTACTCCTCCAGGAAATCGCAAGAAGCCCAAATCCAACAAACACGGGCAACCTTTGAGATCCGCATCCTTTCAGGTCCTTCGATATCTAATGCAGTGCATGTCGTACAGATCGAGTTAGAGGCGCCAGAGCAGAGCTTCCATGCACACGCCACGATTATTCTTCCCGAAAGGGACATGCGAATCCCTGCCTCTAAATCCAGTGCAACACGACTTAATGAGTTGAGCCACGCCCCTTTGACAGCGCCGCCACAGTGGCCGAAGAGCCAGGCCGTGCTTGCTCCTGCTCCGTTTTGCAGTCGCAGATCTTTTTAAGGCTGTCTTTGGTCTTGGATACGGTAGAAGAAAGGACACCCAGAGATTGTGTGTGCTTCTCTGAGCATTTCATAGTGTGCTGGAGCGCACTCTGTCCGGAAGCGATGACAAGTTCTACTTCGTTAGGCGTTTCAACACATCGGCTTTACAATGTGCCCCCCAGGCCATCATATCGGCTCTCCCTCCTGCCCATTCGCACGCTGTAATGCGTTGCAGTCCGTGTGACTGCCAGCTAGGGACAGGGCAATAGCTTCAGCATATACCCCATGCTGCTGTAATATCATGTTCGCGAATAAACGATCGATGAGCATAGTAGCACTACTAACATGCAATCATTTCAGATAGGTAAACCTTACATCTCGGTCATGCATCGACGGTTATGGCTTACAATTCTTGACAGTTGCATGTCCAATTCTCGGCTAAGCAGCTTGCTCTTTTTCAGAGGAAGCACGGATTTGCTACAGTTGTACGTCCGAGTATTGGCCCAGGTTTCAAACTACCTCGGGCGCCGCCTTGTAGAAAATGGACAGTAATACGTCAATGTGCTGCTATGTGCTATGTCTCTCCTGTCCATCGTAGGCTGTTGAGCTTTGTAGCCTTGAGCAACTCGATTCTACGAGTTTGGCCATCACATATAAGCAAGGGTGCAGTCAATATTGATGCTCAATCCCAGTTTGGGAGTCTCCTCGTGAAAATGACGTAACCAGTACTGAGACAGATACGCTCTGCTTTACAGACGAACAGCAGGATGTCATTCCGAGTTGTCTATTCCGTACGTCTCGCTTCCTGTGTCGTCGCTTAAGCCCTTGTGGCAGTTGCTGTTGGATTATACTCGTATGTTCTCATAAATTTTATTATGTGGTTTTAAAACTAATTAAATAAAAGATCTGCTGTATATTTTTTTTTAAAAAAATAAAAAAAATAAAAAAATAAAATAGTGTCGTCAAGGCTGCCGCCATCTCAACCTCCGGTGGGTGAATGTCACCGAGCTGGATACAGTGCTTGGTTTCCATATTCATGAAATTTAAGCCATGGCGGCTCATTGTGGTCGGACAACAACTGCTTCGTGTTCGTGTTATCAGACAACACAAAAGTGCCCCGTGAAATGGGCCCATGATGGCATTTTGTGCCTACCCCACCAAGATGCCGAGTGCCTACCTCCATAGCGCACAAGCCTCTCCCGCTAACTAGCGCCTTGTTCCAGGTACTCATTTTTCGAGAAAGGGCATCCTAGCCCACATGTCATTGTCCGCCCACCCGTCTCCATCTTCCTGGACATTCCGACGCCAGGGAATAGTAATACGGAGCGTAATACGGGGTGTCTGTCGTCGCTCCACTGGAGCAGACCCGAACCGACGGCGTAGTCGACTGAGTAACTGCCCCGTGTATTCTCCCATATCTTGTGATGTTTTTTTTTTTTTTTGGGGGGGGGGGGGTTGGCATGCAGTCTTGCATCATTTTGTGCTCCATTGCTCTTGCCTGTATTCGGTCGACGGCATCTGTCAGCGGCCAGGCTCGGCGTACCTTTTCTGGACGTTGCAATTTGCCATCGACAACCGCGGGACCACGTGAGAGCGAGCGGGAAAAACTAGAAACCAAGGAAGGCACGGCGAAGAGAGGCAGGTCCGGCCCCAACAGCTGGAATCCACCGTCCGTTCCTTTACCACTTGCAGTGCTCTCTCGGCATCCCAAGGCCAAGTGACAGCCGGTGGGATCGACGCTGTCCTTTCGTCGCCCGTTCACCGTGAAAGCCGCACTCTCGTTTCCGCGTGGTGGTGCTTGTCATCGTGCTTGGTTGAGCTAGGACTGGGCACTCCGCTTTCTCTTTCGGCCTGCTCCCACTTAACCACTCGCTTCCTAGTCCGCTTTCGCTGCCTCCTACTTCCTCCTTGGTTGGCGTTGTTTGTCCATTCTCTCCTTCCCACTTTCTTCCATTGCGCTCTTTCTCTGTCATCATTCTCGAAAAGTTCCATCGCATCGCGCCTTCCTCAAAGAGCAATCTCCGGCGACGTCAGCGATTTTTTTTTGGGTGAATTCTGATTTTTTTTTTTTTGGCGCTCCACATCAGACGTCCTTCAGCTTCCCCCTCTTTTGCCCCAATCAGTTTTCGCCGGCAGTACCATTTGTTTCGACCCACGAACCCGAAGCTCCCATTCCCAACGCCACAAACACAGCGTCGTTGCGCAACCCGGGGACCTCCGACAGCGACAAGAGCTTGAAACAATAGCTACAAATCGCGCAGCGTACGAACACCACGCCGTCCAGAGCGGCCGGACGCACCGGCTACTTCCCGCCGCCTCCTCCTTTTACCCGACATCACGGACGGCGACGGAGCAGCACTTGGTGGTGGCGGGTACCCCGGGATAGGTCTCGTTTTTGTTGCTGTTCCTGTGGAAGGGAGGGTTTCTGAAGCGAACGTTGGACCGCACCGATGTCGGGGCATGCGCCGAGAGGCCGTGCTGCCGAGGAGAATGGCATTCACGATGCCGGTGTGAGCGACGGAGGTCGGGGCGACAACGACAGCAACAGCAGCAGCAATAGTAGCAGAAACGCGAGCTTCAACGCTTCGCCGCCGCCAATACCGCCGACACCACAAGCCTTGTTGGACAGCACCGGGGCCCCTGGCAAACTGGCTTCCAGCGCCAGCGAAAGCGATGGAGCTGTAACGCCGGTCAGTGCCATAGCGAGTACGGCAACGCCCACGACCTCGATACCCGCGCCGACGGCGACCGCTTCCTCTCCGATTCCCTCCGATTCCGTCTCACCCGTCTTGGAATCGATCACTGCTGTGCCCGCGTCTCCAGACTCCTCCTCGACCTCCGACCCGTCGACAACACATCCTGCATCGCATCCGTTTGCGGAGCGCTTCCTGCCTTCGCATGTCGACGCTTCTCACGTAATCTCCTCCGCCGCACCCACGTCATTACCAATCGAGCTTCCCGCCATTCGCGCCGAGAATGCCCCGACACCGCCCACGTCCTCCCCGACCTCCGACTCTCTGCCCATGTCTGTCTCGACACCCTCGCCATACACGCCGGGAAACCCGTCCTCTGCATACGCAGCCAATTTGCACCTGCTGACACCCTTGCAACGGTGGACGCTCCGCGCGTCGGAGTCGCAGTTCAATGCGCTGGCCGGCGCCGTGGGTGGGTTCACGTCGGGCGTGTTTACGTGCCCGCTCGACGTGATCAAGACGAAGCTGCAGGCGCAGGGCGGATTTGCGGCTCTGCACCGCCAAGCTGCTGCAACGGGGGCGGCGGCAGCAGCGGGCCAGAGCCACCACAGACTATACAACGGCCTGGTCGGCACGGCACGGGTCATCTGGCGCGACGAGGGCGTCCGTGGCCTGTACCGCGGCCTGGGTCCCATTATCATGGGATACTTGCCCACCTGGGCCGTGTGGTTTACCGTTTACAACAAGAGCAAGAGCGTCATGAGCGAGCGGTACCACGTGGAAAACACCTTTGTCATCAACTTTTGGTCATCCGTCGTGGCCGGCGCGAGCAGTACGATTGTGACGAACCCGATCTGGGTGATCAAGACGCGGCTCATGTCACAGATGCCGCGCGGCCCGCCGGGGGGCTCCGGCTCCGTCGCCACCGCTACTGCTACTGGTGGTGGCACCACGCCGACCTCCCGCCCCACGATCTCGACGCCCTGGCACTACCGGTCGACCCTCGACGCGGCGCGCAAAATGTACACGACCGAGGGCGTGCTGTCGTTCTACTCGGGCCTGACCCCCGCGCTGCTGGGCCTCACGCACGTCGCCGTGCAGTTCCCTGCCTACGAGTACCTCAAGACCAAGTTCACGGGGCGCGGCATGGGTGAGTCGCCGAGCGAGGGCGAGGCGCCCGCGCACTGGCTGGGCATCTTGTCGGCCACCATCCTGTCCAAGGTCCTGGCTAGCAGCCTGACGTACCCGCACGAGGTGATCCGGACACGGCTCCAGACGCAACGACGGCAGGCCACCAAGGCGGCCGCCGCACAGAGCGGTACCGGCGGCGGCGCAGGCGCGCATGAGACGCCGCGCTACCGGGGTATTGTGACGACGTTCCGGACGATCCTGCAGGAAGAAGGATGGCGGGCATTCTATGCCGGCATGGGCACCAACATGATGCGCGCCGTGCCTGCGGCGACGGTGACGATGCTAACGTACGAGTACGTGATGCGGTCGCTGAAGCGGACACGGCAAGACGCACGGCACGCCCTCGAAGGCCGTTAAAAGGTGGCATGGAAAAAGAAGAAATAGACTAGGTGTCTTTCTTTCTCTCTTTTGCCTTTGCAAAGGTTTCGCCTTTTGCTCTCTTTGCCACCTCCTTTTGCTGTGTTTTACATTTGCATTGCCTTTTCTAGACTCCTCATGTTCTGCATCTTCTTGACATAATCTCCGGACGGATGCATGATACCGTGTACTATGTCTACACTGGGCGGGTTTCTCCTGTTTCTATCTCACTTTGTATCTATTCTTTTGGTTTTCTGCTCACATTTTGTTTTTGTCGCATCTGCGAGCCGAGTAACGGAACGATGGCCACTTCGTTTCAGGCCGTCCTATTTTCATCAAGTCTCATTTTTCTAGCACCATAGAAGCAAACGATTGCGAATCAAACGACTCGAGAAATTCAAGCATGTAATTCTGTCTCTTTTGTATCCATTGTGTACTAGGACTTTTATTATCGTCCTGTGTTTAGTAGGTGTTTCTAAGGTTTTGTCACTTCAACGCTGATAAACTCATGCTCCAGCCTGCCATATACCCCCCCCCCCTCTACTCCGCCCACTACTTCGTGATCCTGCCCCCTAGTTCTTCTCATCGCCGTCGTCAACGTCTGGCGGCGCGTACGGGTGGATGAGCATGTCGCTAAACTTTTCCAGCTTCTCCTTGCCGCGCACCTCCTCGACGAGCAGCGGCATCTTGACCACGTTGAAGTCGTCGTAGAGCTCCTCGATCTGGTCGAGGTACTTTTTCTGCATGCGCCGGCGCGCGCCGCACTGCTCGCACGCCGACCCCTTGCGGGGGTAAAGCAGCTGGTTGACGACGATGCAGTGGGTGTCGATCTGGTAGCTGGCGAGCTCCTGGATCATGCGCTCGGTCTCGTAGAGCGACAGGAACTCGGGGATGCACACGCACACAAACGTGGTCAGGGCGTCGTCCTTGAACTGGGCGTTGACCTCCGAAATGGTCTGGCGCAGCGACTCGAGCTGCGCAATCATGCCCGTCAGGCTCTGGCCGTTGGGCAGGGCGCCGCCGGCGCCGCCGGCGCCGCCCATGAGGCCGTTGAGGAGGGGCCCGTACTGCTCGGACAGCTGGCTGATCTTGGCTAGGGCCTTTTCGAGGACGGTGGGGAACTGCAAAAAGCGCAGCGTGTGGCCCGTCGGGGCGGTGTCAAAGACAATGGTCTCGTACGACAGCGACTTGACCTGCTTCAGGACCTCGGCAAAGGACATGGCCTCGTCGATGCCGGGGATGGACAGGGCCAGGTCCTGCACCATGGAGTTCATGCCGGCCGCCGCGCCGCCGCCGCCACCGCCACCGCCACTGCCGTCCTCGTTCATGCCGGCCAGCATGTCCTGCAGCCCCGCGCTCGGGTCGATCTCCATGGCGCTCAGGTTGGTGAAGCCGTCAATCAGGCGGGCGTCCTTGCCGAACTTTTGCGCAAAGGCGTCGGACAGGTTGTGGGCGGGGTCCGTGGAGATGAGCAGGACGCTGCGGCGGACCTTGGCGAGCTGGATGGCGAGCGAGCACGAGGTGGTGGTCTTGCCGACACCGCCCTTGCCGCCGACAAAGATCCAGCGGAGGGAGCGTTGGTCGAGGATGGACTGGAGGGTGGGCTCCATGACGTCGTCGTCGTCGAGGTTGACCACGGCGGCCATTTTGGGAGATGTGGGGGTTGCTGACGGGCAAAAGGCGGTGGAAGTGTCGGAGGAAGGGTTTGACTTTTAAAGGTGACGAAGAAAGAACTTATGGTGCGTCTGTCGTCGTGGTGAGCTGTGGATGGAGAATCAAAGTCGTGAAAGTGAAGCTCGACAAGACACATTTTTTGGTGGGCACAAGTTTTGGTGACGGTTTCGGTCGCCACTGCCCATCGAAGCGGCTAGAACCGCAAAGCAAAACAGTGCGTAGTGGAAAAGGAGGGGGAAGCTGCGATCCACCGCAAAGCACTAACACAAAGCTGTCGTTACCAAACTGTTCCTGTTCGCCTAGGCTTCCATTATTTAGATGATTACTGGGGAGAGCAAGGGATTTCACGAGAGGATTTTTTCTAGAATTTTTCTTATATTTGAGAAGCTCTTTTGAGCCATGACAATTAGAGATTGTGGTTTTGTCGGCGTGCTGAAGAGTCCTGAGATGCTTGTAAAAACCATTACGTAGTTAGGAAGCTGCGCTGAGGATTGGTGAGCGTGCCGTATTAATATTTATTATAGCGCAGTCAATAGCGCAACGTCACCGCCCGTGCGTTTCTGCCGCACTTCCTCTGCCGCCACCATCTGTCAGTGCCATGGACAACACTTTCCTCTGCATCTCCGACTTCACTCTGCAACATTGAAAGTATCGTCGGCTCTTTCGACACCCACAACGTATCACGATGGCGCCGACAGAAATAAGCAACCCGCGCCGCATTCTGGCGGTGGCCCTGGCTGAGTCTCAGGAGCATCTCGCGCGCGTCATCAAAGGTAGGCCTTGCGGAACAAACGGCGACGCTCATGTTAGAGAGTGATTCTTACAGTATATTGCTTAGACCTCACTGGTGAATATCCCGCGGCATCGGCCGGCACGGGCGCTCTGGCGGGCACGACACAGGAGCTGGCGATAAAGACGGCGTACTACAACGCGCAGGTGCCCATCTGGCTGGACCTCATTGGGCAGACACCGGCGGAGGCAGAGGAAGAGGCAGAGGCGGAGGCGGATGACGCAAAGGACGGGCCGGAAGAGGACAAAGACGCGCCCAGAGAGACAAACGACGCGCCAAAGGAGCCAGAGGACGGTCCGACGAAGACAGGCGACGATGCTCCTACGGCGACCCCCAGCGACAACGCCAAAGACGCCTCAAAAGACGAGACCACGGAAGACCCGTCGACGCCGGAACAATGGGCAGACGCGTTCCTAGCTGACGAAGCGCGCGAGGTGCGGGAGGCCCTGGGCGGCGTCGTGGTGGTGGTGGACGTGCAGCAGCCGGCGGCCTTTGCACGGCAGCGGGACCTCGTCAAGCACGTCGCCAGGCTCGTGCATGGTCTTGGGCCCGTCGTGGATGTGGGCTTACAAGAGGACGACGAAGAGCAGGAGACAATGTTGGCGGACTTTGAAGGCGTCGGCATCGTGGTCGGCGTGTCACAGACACCCATCGACGAGGAGACAATGGAGGCGTGGGATGACGCGTGCCTGGTAGCCGGGCTCGAGTTTGTCGCCGTGGCTCCGGGTCAAGCGGCGACCAACGAGTTTGGCGGTAGGTCTTTCTGTCTTTTCCTTTTCCTTTTCCTTTTCTTGTTTTTGTTTTTATCTTTTTCATCTTGTTTTTTTTTTGTCCACAACTGACACTGACAAATGTAGAAAAAACCGGCATTCCGCGACTGCTCGAGGCGCTCGAGGCCAACGACTGGGAGCTGGTGGGCGAGGGCGAGGGCGACGAGAACGACCTGTTTGGCTCGTTCCAGGACGTCAGACTGCCCGGTGCAGGGTCGGACGATGAGATCAACTTTGACGACCCGGAGAGCGTTGATTTCGGCTTCGACCGGGACGACTTTGCCGGGCTGCGGCAGGCCATCTGGCAGCAGCAAACGGCGGAGCTGGACGACGACGACGATGAAGAAGACAAAGACCAGGCGGCCATTATGCAGAGCATGATCCAACGGCTGCAGGCAGCACGGCTGCAGTCGGAACTGCTCACGCCAGCCCAGCGACGCGCTATGGCGGCGCGTGTTGTGGGCGACGTCATGAGGGAGATATGATCGATACGAGCTCAGGACGCAAAAGTCACTCGATATTACTGTACACGGTAGACAGGATACAGGCCTCCATCATGTCGTATTTCTTGTCTCTACAATCACCCGTTCTCATATCATTCTCCAGGTTCGCAGACCTCGTCCTTGGAACGTCGTGTCATGCTATCCTGGCGTCAGCATGACAAAACGCAGCCTATCGTCTGCTTCCCATGACTCTGTCTTCAGTGGATGTTTGGGAACGTGGGTGGGATACGACACTCGGGGGAGGCCAGGACATTGGCTGTACCTCGGAAGGCAGCAGGCTAGACGTTGTTGGCGTTCCCGGGTGGATCTTCCTGGCTCGATAATGGATGGCAAGCGAAGACCAGGAGAGCTACCAGAAGAAACCATCAGGAACCGCCAAAGGTGCTCCCAATCGCATAAAGCTATCCCCGACTACGAGCATGCACGAGAGGAGAAAGCGGGGATGGCGCCGGAGCATGCTGGGGCAGGATGGAGCTAACTGCTTGGAAGTGCAGTTGTGACCGTTTTTGGTGACTTTCCTGGAGATGCATTTCCGTCGAGCTGGGTGGGTTCGTTTGTTGACGTCGCGCTTCCCCATCTTTGACCCTACTTGTCATGTTCATGGGTTCTCAAAAAAGAGGACCCAAAGAACAAAAAAAAAAAAGTTAAATGCCCCTTTCTGTGTCATAAACACATCATTACTTGGATGCCCGCTTTTGCTAGCCTGACCGAGGAGTGTACCGTACGTCCTGGTCGTGTCGCCCCTCTTTGGCTGTAAGCATCCTTGACCGGCGCAAGTAAGCAGGAGATGCAAATATGTTATAAGTATCCCTGGCGCTCGCGATGTCTATAGGTTAGGGACGACGTTGACACCTCTTGACATCACCGCTTTGGATCAATTTCACGTGACACAACTTCCACACACCACACAGCACTCAACATCCCCCATGGATACAGGCGACATCAAGGGCCCCGGACTGCTCTTTGTGCAGTCGCGCATCACCCGGCCCGATATAATGACCGAGGACGCCTTCATGCACTGGTACGACACCGACCACATTGCCGAGGTCATCGAGACCACCGGCATCGACTCGGCCATCCGCTGGAAGCACGACCAGCTCGCCACAGCCCCGTTGCCTTACCTGTCCATCTACCCGCTCGAGGACATTGCCTTTTTGCGCACCGACGAGTTCAAGGCCATCCGCGTGACCAGCGACTTGCTGCCCGGCTCCAAGCTCTGCTACGACCTGGCCTCCTTTGACGTCGGCTACTACAACGTTGTCCAGGTCGCCGACCCGACGGCCAGGGGCCCGGGACACGCCAAGGCGCTGGTGGTCGAGCAGATCGAGACGTCGGACGCCGCCGGCCTCAATGCGTGGTACGAGACGGCCTACCTGCCCGCCCTCGCCGCCAGGCTGCCGGGCTACCTGCGCACGACCCGCTACGAGCTCAAGTACGCGCGGTCCAACGACCAGTCGCGGCGCTTCAAGGGCCTGCCGTCAACGGGCGCGCCGCCGCCCGAGCGGCCGACCTGGCTGGCCATTCACGAGTTCTCGACCGAAGCGGGCACGAGCGATGTCGACTTTCAGGCCGTGCAGGCCGCGGCGGCCGGGATCGACGCGGTCAAGGCGGCGGCCAAGGTCTGGCAGTCGGACCTGTACCACTTTGCCAAGAGCCACGGCAAGGGCGAGCTCTTCCACGGCCGGGCGTTTTAGTCGGGGACGAAAATGGGGTAGAATAGAATGCATCGTAACAGTTTTGAATATGACGTCCATTCTTTATAATGCGTTCCTCCTTATGACTGCCACATGGAGTCCCGTCTCGGATGCATGCCCTTGATGCCGCCCCCTCTTCCCGCGCATGGGCTACGCAGCCTTGGGCGCGTCCGGCTGCTTGCTCCAGTGCGCCCCCTGCACCTCCGGCAGCGCCTGTAAGTTGCGAAAGATCGTCGCCAGCGCCGGGAAGTCCTTCTCCAGGTCCACGCCCCACCGCTCCACCGAGTTCTGGATCGCCGGCACCAGACACACGTCCGCCAGCGTCACCGTGTCGCCGACCGAGTACTTTCCAAGCGGGACCCCGTTCGCAGCCCCCGCCGCCACCAGCGTCTCGTACGCCCGCAGCTCCCTGACGCTCCAGTCGTGCGCCCACTTGGCCTTCTGGTCGTTGTCGGCGCCCAGGTCGTTGCCGAGCTTCTCGAGCGTATGGTTCGCCTGCCGCGGCTGCAGATCCGCCACGACAATCTCGACGAGGCTGCGCACGCGCGCGCGGTCGGCCGGGTTCTTGGGCAGCAGCGGCACGGCGTTGTCGGGGAAGGCCTCCTCGAGAAACTCGAGAGCGGCCACCGACTGCGTAATGTAGACCGGGTTGCTGCCGGCGGAACCCTCGACCTCGGCAGCCAGCGTCGGCAGCGACTGGTTCGGGTTGATGGCTGTGTACGCCGCGCCGCGATGCTCCTTGTTGAAGAAGTCGACAACGACAGTCGTGTATTCAATCTTTTTGAGGGCCAGTGCGATCCGCAGCCGCGTGGTGCACGACGACCTGTAGTAGCCGTAAAGCGTGAGCTTCGTCATGATGGTGATGGTGGTATCGGTGTTGGGGGACGGGTGATGTCGATTGACGTTCAAGTGATGGGATAGAAGATCAAGGAGACTGGAAAAGATGGCCTTCGAAGCTGTGGAATATATGTAAATGCGTTGAGTGACTTTGGAAGACAGCGGAGAAACCCCGCGAGGATGTTCTTTCCTTAAGTAGCCGGATCGGCTTTCTTGCCGTTGCCATTGATGTGAAGGAAGTCGCATCTCACTGACGCAACCCAGTCAGGCAGTTGCGGCAACACACACTAGTGGTCGATGAAGAACCCCCCCGCCAAGCACACGCCCAATGACACCATCCAGCAATACAAGGGCGCACTTACCTTACGGTAGCGGGGGCCGCATGTTCTTGTGGCGACAGCTCGCATGGCAAGAGCGAACCAGCTGAGCCGAAACACGTCGTGCTGAGTCACTTGCATGGTGACATCGCATGGTGGCTCGTAGACATGTGCAGCTCGCGAATACCAAGAGAGCCGTGCCGAAACGGCGGGCGAGAACACCGACGAGGAACGAGCGAGAGATGTCCCGAGCACCAAATAAACAGGAGCCAGTCGCATCGACTTATAGAATGGAAGGGAATATACTCTTTTTCTGGAATTTTATTTCATTACTACATTTTGTGTCCGTTTGTGAATAAACAAAAGAAAAGAGAAAGACAAAAGAAAATGGATACTGCGAAATCTGATGAGAATCAAATTTGAATTATACTCAGCAAAATCACACATTTTGAGTCACGACAAGAGTGGATTCAAATGCTATTTCATGCAAAACTACGATATATACAGGCCCCTCTGACAGCCACCACACACTCTTATATGTTATACCGGAACCCTGGATGGTCGTCGCCCAGGTTAGCCACCTCCTCGGGCCGTCGTTCTAGCCGGTACGCCCGCTGGCCGAGGTCTCGTCGCCGGTTCTCCACCCACATGAGATACGCCATAGCCGTTGCGGCCGCGGCACCGATCCACAAGAATCCGAGTGCCACGCCGTAGCCTGTCACATACGTCGGGCTTTCTTCGCGCCGGTAGATGGTGGATGCCACGACACCGGCCATGTTGCCCAGCGCGCTCTGGATGCCGACACCGAAGGCGCGCTTCCAGCGGCCGGCCAGGTTCTCGGCGAGCCAGCCATACGCCAGCGGCAGCGCCGCGTAGCCGCCGATGGTGATGAGGAACGAGGCGCCGTACTTGGCCTCGCGGTCCATCCACGTCTCGTCGAGCAGCATGCAGTAGCCAATGGTGGCGACAATGGTGGCGGCCATGATGAGGGCGTAGCGCAGGCGCAGGCGGTCGGCGAGCCAGGACACGGCGACCATGAAGACGGTGGCGACGGCGTAGACGGGCAGGGTGTGGATCTTGACGTCGCGCGCCTTGTAGCCAAAGTCGTGCAGGATGCTGGGCATGAACATGGACGTGCTGTAGGCCGTGGTGCCCATGCCGACGGCGACGAGGGCGCCGAGCCAGATCTTGCCGTCGGCGAGGGAGCGCAGGACGGCACGGCGGTCGAGGCGGTCCATGGTGCACATGTCCACAGCAGACCCTGCCCCGCCACCGCCGCCACCACCACCACCACCACCGCGGTCGTCGGCCACGCGCTGCTGGACGAGACGCCGTTCGTCGGCCGAGAGATAGCGGCAGCGGCTGGGCTCGTCGACAATGAGGAAGCATGCTGCCAGGCCGATGGCGGCCGTCACCGCGCCCTCGACAATAAACACCCAGCGCCAGCCCTTGAAGCCATTGGGCGCAATGCTGCTCACGACGTCGGTGGTGCTGTTTTTCGGGCTGACGGTCTGGGCGCCGGCGATGCCCTTGCCGATCGAGTAGGCCACGAGCGGACCAAAGGCGGACGCGGCCACGTGGCCACAGAAGAGAAGGCTCAGACGCTTCTGGTACTCGTGGCGGGTGTAGTAGAGGGACGTGACGTAAATCACGCCGGGCTGGAGGCCGGCCTCGAAAATGCCGAGCACAAACCGCACAGCGACGAGGCCGTGGTATGTTTGCACGAAACCGGCGCACAAGTCGGCGACGCCCCAACAAACCGTAATGGCGCCGAGGTACCAGGACGGACGCCGGCATCTGCAGAGAAGGAGGCTACTGGGGACCCCGAAGACGACGAGTGTCGCAAAACAGATCTGGAGGGAGGGCGTGTTAGTGACCGTCCCGTTACTTTCTTACTGGTAATGGTGAACCCCGTATACACACATAATACGCAATGTTGTACTCTTGCACTGTGAGTGAGAGGTCACCCATGAGACCCATCGTCTTTGCATTGCTCATGCTCATGCGGTCGAGAGTCGAAACCAGAAAGACAAGCAGGAAGATGGGTAGGATGCAGAGGTCGAGCTTCCATACAAGCCGTCGCTCAGCTTTCCGGCTCACGGCTGACAACTGTGACGTTTGAAAGTGTTGCTGCTGTGATGGCGACAGTAAGGGTGGATCGCTGCCGGAGGATCGTTCATGCCGTACCGACTTCGGCTCGTGTTCCATTTCGGCGGTGGCGGCGTCCACTGCTGCAATGGATGCCCGGTCGGACACCGTCTCGATGATGGCTTCCATGCCAGGCGGCGGCCGTCGTCCGGGTAGCCGAAACGCCATCTTGACAAGTTGAGTGGACGTGATGATCAGTCTCCGGTTATGCGACACCTCAATGGCCGGGTGTGCGGTCCCATGTTGAAGTTCGTGCGGCAATCAGGGCTTGGAAGAAGCGAGGGTTAGGGTTGTGGCAAAGATTGCTGGGAAAGGAATGCTACTTCAGTATTTCGGTATTTCAGTATTTCAGTATTTCTGCATTTCAGTATTTCAGTCTGGGCATGGGGCACCTAGGGATAGAATACGAGCAGGGTCGTTTGTCAACCAGACCAAGAATGGAGGCCAAGAGACCAAGACAGAGTGAAATCATCGTGGGGCAGAACGGAAGCCAAGATGAAGGAGATGGAGCAACAGGCTAAATATACACAGTCAAGACAAGCGATAATTAAATCTCAGGGACCACCGACCGGGGGGAAACCCTGACGCAATAGATAGCGACGTGATGCACAATACTCCAGAAACCTTGCCCAGGCAGAGGCAACCTCTGGGATAGGTGACTACTGCAGGGCGGACAACGGAGGTCGGAAGACGAAAAGGCGGAAAACCGAAAAGGGGCTTCTGTCGTTAATTAAGACGAATGAGATGGTGGGCGAGGCGAAAGGGCGATGTCAATTAATCTCGCCCTCCCAGCGGCGCATCTTCTGCCGCTCTGTCTCACAATCTCGCATGGAAGTTCGGCACAGCGAGGCGTGGGGATGCCGCGTTGTTGGCAGGACACGAGAGTGAGGCAAATGGGCGGTCTTTCGGTCGTTCGGTCATTGCAGGGCCCACGATGCAAGGCTCAGCTTATACACAGCGGCTTGTTGGATGGCTACTACGGTATGGGCACCGTGTTGAGGAAGGAACGTTGTGGTGCAACAGAGAAACGAGGGCAACGGGAAAGAGCAAAGGACATGTCACCTGCCGCACGGGCTCCTCGAGAAGAGCCACGCGACTGGCTGCACAATCAAGGGTCTCCTCCGTAAAGCACTATATTTTGATGGCATTCAACTACTCGAGTTGTTCTGCGAGCCTTTCTGTATACGCATGCTCGGCTTTTCTTGCCAGTCGCTGCGTGCCTCGCCAGCCGATATCAATTTAGAAGAGGCATGCGCCACTGGTGCTTGAAAGAGCACAACACTGCAAATTGGAGGACCCCTTTATACGGCTATACGTGCGTTGCGCTGGCCGGTCGGTCGTGTTAGCCGAGTGGCAGAAAGCAATATAAGCCAGTGAGTAGTATGGTGTTGTGCCAGAAGGGGCACGGAGACGGAGGTTGATGTAGCGATGCACACCTAAATAAAACGTTGCCTAGAGTGATATCAGACAGTATGCATATAAGAGAGTAGCCAACACTAGACCCACCTTACAGTGTTAAACAGTATAAACACTATACAAACACCGTGTCGACGACAGCGTGGCGATGCGGGGCCCTACGGGGACTAGCGCATTCCTATTTTGGTGCAAGGCAGCAGCTTTTCTTAGAACAGAGGCCAAGGCGCGGCCACCAACCATCGACAACAAAGCCATCAACCACGGTTTCACGAAGTGACGGGAGATATCAGACAAGGCAGCCGAATAAAATTTTGGACTCGACGAGGACCGCGTTGGGACACAGGAAAAGAGTGAGTGAGCGCTTGTAGATGCTGTAAGAAGAAAGCCGATTTGTTGCAGGGACTGTGTCAGGTGACTTCAGGCACCTTCCATTCAGGCCTCCTTCCACCAAATCCCGCGCTACTGGGGGCTTAACTCGCTGCCTGCCCACTGGGTAAACCTCATTATCCTTTGCATCGCCAGATTCGCTCGTCAGCATCTTCCATCCTTTCTCTCAACACAAACATCACCATTCTACGTTTCGACGACATCCAGCGAAAATCGATTACACGTATCGGTGTCGAGCGAACAAAACGGACACGCCCCCGCACGCAGTTACCGAATATCCCGACATTGCATTTTCCCGATTATCACGACATCGTCATCCACCGATTGAGAGAGGCGCCTCTCTACCCCCCGCGAGGGCCGTTTGCAGGCTCTCTCCCCTCTCTCGTCTCTCTCGTCTCTCTCGTTCCTCTGCAGCGTTTCCAGTTTCACATCCACCATGGACTCCTACTTCCCACTCCCCGGCTTGCAGCTGCCGTTCCAGCGGCGGCTCAGCCGACTCTACAACGACACCAAGAAGTCGTCCGACTTTGTCAAGGAGCCCGTCCAGAATGCCGAGGACCCCGAGATCAAGGCCCTCCACCGCAAGCTGCGCATCCAGAAAGACCGCCTCGTCAGCTGGGGCCTCGAATGGTCCGACCCGAGCCAGTCGTCCGAGGTCCTGATCGACTCGTCGCTGTCGCGCGCCGGCTTGAGCGAAGTCGTCAGCAGCATCATGTCGACGATCAAGGAGACGCTTGCCGAGGTCGAGCCGCTGTGGCTGAGCTCCAAGCGTCTGGTGGGCAGCGGCGGTGCCGGACCCGGCGGTACCGTGGGCAGCGGCGACAGCAAGGCCGCCGACCTGTCCGCCGACCGCGACCGCAAGCTGCCCATTGTCACCTGGGACAAGGCACGCTTTGCCGACCTGGTGCGCGACCTGACCGTGTCGATTGACACGCTCTACGACCTGTCTCGCACGCGCTCGTCGGCGGCCACGGGTGGTGGCGGCGGCGGCGGCTTCGGGAGCGATATCAAGCACCCCGGCGGCCCCGGCAGCGTTCCCACGCATCACAGCCCAGCCAGCGGCAACACCACCATCTCCAACACTACCGCCACCGCCACCAACGCCCCCCTTCTTGGGACCCCGGGCAACAAGCTGGCACTCGTCACGTCGGCGTCCTGGTCCCCCTCATCGCCCAAGCAGCTCTCCATGCAACAGGCCCTGCAGCGCCACCTGCAGCAGCAGGGCCAGTCGCCGTCGACGATGATGCAGCTCACGAGCGAAGAGGCTAAGCTGTTTGAGTCGTCGCGCATGCTCGTGCCCCAGCAGATCGACTCGGCCATGCTCACCAGCATCGAGTCCAGCACCCGCCCGCCCGAGGACCCCAAGGCCCGCGAGGTTGTCTTTATGAACAAGCAGGCGTACGCCGACCTCGTCAGCCGCCCCGTCGGCCAGTCCTACGCGCCCCTGCTGCTCGAGTACGCCTACTTCGACCCCGTCTACTCGTCCACCGGCATTATGCCCTCCATGGCCCGCTTCGAGAAGCTGTCCGCCGGCCTGCAGGGCGAGGCCAGCCATGTCAGCGGCAACCCGCGCCTACTGGGCTACTTTGAGGACATGGACCACTCGCGCCTGGGCCTGGTCTACCAGTTCCCGCCCGGCTTCCACGCCATCGCCTCGCCCCAGACCGCCTCGCAGTCGCCGGCCATGCTGCGGTCGTGCCTCTACTCGCTCGGCGACCTGCTCGGCAGCCCCGGCGTCGAGCCGAAGCTCGAGGCCAAGTTCCGCCTCGCCGCCAACCTGGCCAACGCCGTCTTCGAGCTGCATGCTAAGGGCATTGCACACGGCAATCTGGTC
Source organism: Sporothrix luriei (assembly GCA_021398005.1). Lineage (NCBI taxonomy): Eukaryota > Fungi > Ascomycota > Sordariomycetes > Ophiostomatales > Ophiostomataceae > Sporothrix > Sporothrix luriei. The sequence goes on along the minus strand of WNLO01000028.1, from coordinate 38,117 downwards.
GACTCGAGCATCCTCTTTGGCCGTGTCACCCACCCCGACGCCGGCCTGCCCTCCTCCGACGTGTCCCAGGTCGACATCCGCAAGCCTCTGGTGTCCTCCTTTGACCTGTTCCCCGATACGCCCAACCCCGCGAGCCGCAGCGACATCAAGCGCCGCAGCTCGCGCCTGCACCAGCACCCGCTGAACCCCATTTCCTTTGCGCCGGGGGCGCCGCCCATTGTCGACGCCGACCCCCGCGTATTTGACCTGTACTCGCTGGCCATGCTGCTGCTGTCCATTGGCATGTGGACGCGCCTCGAGAACCTCGTGCCCCACCAGGACTCTGCCATGGTGTCCGAGGCCGTGCTCGACCAGCTGTCCACGCAGTGCGGCACGCTCTACATGAAGGCCGTGCAGACCTGCTGGACCGCCATGGAGCTCGTCGTCTCGGCCGGCAAGGCCGCCGGCGAGTCGCACCTGGCCCGCTTGCAGGTGCGCGCCAGCAGCTACCTCGAGGCCTGCTGTGTCCTCGACGACGTGACCAAGCTCGAGGAGCGCCTGCGCAACGACTTGGGCGGTGACGACGACCTCGTTTCGGCCACCGTCGCCAAGTCGACGACGAGCGCCTCGACAACGCCGATGCCGACGCCCGCGCAGACGCCGTTCACGCCGCCCACCCTCGTCCACTCGCACTCGGCGCCGCCGATGCCGCCGCCCAAGATGGCCTCGCCGCACGCGGCGCCTCTCACGGCGCCATCGCAGTCGCCTGCCATGCGTGCCCAGCGCAGCCATCTTTCCATGCCGCAGCGCGACCGCTTCCCGGAAGAGTCGTTTAGCGACGCGAAGCCGCCGCCCGTGCCGCCTAAGACGAGCGGCGCCGGTGGTGCCAGCACGAGCCCTCTGGGCTTTGCGCTGCCGCGGCACCTGTCTGCCGACGCTGCGTCTGCACCTGTACCTGCACCTGCTCATGCTCCTGCTCCTGCTCCTGCTGAAAAGAAGCGCATGCGGCTGTATCCGCAGGTGGCTCTGCCTGCGGATGTCGTCGAGAAGTGGCACACCTACCTCATGCCGCAGATCAACTACGTCCTGCGCCACTTTTACCGCAGCCACCCCGAGTCCGTCGAGATTTCTCTCGAGTCCGTCGGCGACTCGCCCCGCAACACCCGCCCCACCGTCGTCGTCGTCTGCACGTCCGTGTCCAAGGTGCGCAGCATCCTGAAGCGCAAGATGGCCAACGTGTTTGAGGGCACCAACGGTGTCGGCCTCAAGGTGTGCACCGGCCGCGTGATGCGGTCGCGCAAGGATGCGAGCGGCGGTCCTCGTGGTGCCAGCACGGGCGCAGACGGCGACGTCGTGAAACGCAGCGGCGCCGACTTTGGCTACGGCAGCGCGTCGGCGGCCAACACCCAGTTCCAGCAGAAGCCCGAGAATGGCGCCAGCATTGGCGCCTGGATCGGCGACCGGCACCTGCCGCCCGTCAGCTTTGGTGGTCTGGTCCTTGTCGACGACAAGCCGTTCGGAATGACTGTGCACCACATGCTGGACGACCCGGATGCGTCGGAGGAGGCCGCCGCCCGTGAAGGCCAAAAGGCCCTGCGTAGCAGTGGTGGCGCGGCAGCCACCACCCCCGGCGCGGCCGCAGCGTCGACGGCTGCCAACGCGGCCGGCGAGGGCGAGGAGGAGCAGATTGAAGAACTCGGCCAGTCTGTTTTGGACTGGTACGCCGATATGCAAAAGGGCGGCGGCTCCGGCGCTGCCCACTCCAACGGCGGCAGCGACGTCGACGTCGACGACGACGACGACGAAGATGAAGAGGACTATGCCTGCGAATTTAGCGACACGAGCTCGGCCGTGTCCGAGTCCGACATCACTAGCGAGTGGTCAGATAGCGACAACGAGTACGACGACGACCCGCGCCGCCGCCGCCAGCGTGACGACGACTACGCGGCCAAGGAGGACGACGAGACCGACGAGCCCGGCGACACGCCCGGTGTCGAGCCCGGCTATGGGGAGGGCTACATTGTCACGCAGCCCGCGCTCGACGACGTCGATGGCAACTTTTATCCCGATGAGGCGACACAGGACGACGACCACCTGGATTCCTGCGGCCTGGGCGACGTGTACGCGTCGAGCGGTGTGCGCCGCCGCGTCGACGAGCATGGCCTCGTGCACGAGATTGACTGGGCGCTCTTTGAATTCAAGGAGGACCGCCAACCGCCCGCAAACTCGATCCCACACCTGCCTCTCGGCGAGGCCGCGCCCGCGCTGTCGGACGTATCCTCCGGCATGCTGCGGCCGACGACCGTGGCGCCCGCGTCGGCGCTGCCCGGCCTGGATGTGCAGTGCATCGCGCGCACGTCGGGCTTGCAGACCGGCCGTATTCTGCCGACCATTACGTCGGTCAAGATTTACGGGCGCACGTCGCCGTCGCACACGTACCAGATCTCGGCCGCGGCCAGGCCGCCGCCAGTGGGGAGTGGTCCGTCCGCAAACGCGAATGCGAATAACACGCCCTCGCCCATTGGCATCCCCGGCGACAGCGGTGCATGGATCGTCGAGCGCGAGCACGGCCGCCTCTGCGGGCACGTCCTGGCCTGGAGCGCGCGCAAGCGCGTCGCCTACTTGTGCCCCATGGATGTGTTGCTGCTCGACATTGCCGAGACGCTCGAGGCCGGCGAGGTGCGCCTGCCGGGCGGCGACGCCATTGTCAAGATTATGGACACTGAGGAACGGCGCACCAAGGAGACTGCGTCGTCGCCCAACGGCCCGGCTGCGACGTACTCGAGCAATATGCGCGGCGGTGGTAGCGGCAGTGGCAGTGGCGCTCGCGGTGCCGGCGCCGGTACCTATAGCAGCCAAGTCGTGGCCAGCGGCCCGGGCCGCCCGGCGCTCAACACGTCCCTCAGCACATCGTCGTCGCTCAGCCTGCACGAGCCCTGGACGACGGAGCCGTCGCCCGACGTGCCGATCCTCCAGGGCGAACACGCAGAACTCCACACAGGGGCCCTGGACCCTGTCGACGAAGTGTTGTTCCAGGACAGCGATGCCGCGACGGTCGCGGGCAGCGCCATCAGCCGCAGCAGCCGGACCAGCCGGACCAGCAGCAACCGGGGCGCGGTGGACAGCAAGAACCCGCGGTGGCAGGAGTCGACCAAGATGATGGAGATGGTCGGCAGCATGGGCCAGGTGCGCCTGGACAGCAGCAAAGACGTGCAGGCGCCCTGCTAGGAGGGGACATGACGTCCGTACAACGGTCACCATACGTATGCTTTTGTATTTCTTTTTTGTCCCCTTTTCGTTTTGTTTACTTCTTCTCTTTTGGTCTTTTTTGGTTTTAGCGAATTGATACCACGGGCAAGGCAAGTTTGTTTGTATCCACACGGCGTATGCAATTGGATGGTGTACCGAGTTTGGGTACCTGGAAAGGAGCTTTGGATCAAAATATTATATAGCTTAAACAGGATTCTATAAACTTCGTTACAACGTCGTTCTCTCAGTCTCGTGCATCCGCTCGCACAGTTGCAGCCATTCACATGTACTCCGTAAGTGTAAAAACAACTCTTTTTCATTGGCCGGCTAACGTAACATGGCAGCACGACTATAGCAAACAAAGCACGGGGAATATATTGTACACATTAAATCGACGCTCTTTTCGACGCTGTTTGCTCTTTCGCCGTTTTCCTTTCCCTCTGTCGTAGGGTTATTTTGCTCTGCACTCAACCAACCAGCTCTTACAGCATCATAAAGGCACTGCCAAACATGGCGGCCAGCACCACGCCGGCCACGCTGCCCAGCGGCAGAGAGCCGCCCACGCGGCCGGGCGCTGCGTTCTTGGTGGACGAGCCGGTGCTGCTGCTGCCCGTGGACGTGGGCGTCGAACCGCCCGTGCCCGTGCCCGAGGCGGCCGCGTCGCCGCCCGCCGAGTCGTTGCCGGCCGCCAGCGGCGCCAGGTTCGCGTCCGTCACAAACGACGCCGTCACGCCGGAGCTGTTGGTGCAGGTCGACTGGTTCGCGGGCGCGGCGCCGGCCACAAAGTTGACAGCCGCGCACTGGTACAGCAGGCCGTCGGGCGCGTCGACGACGACGCCGACGACGCCTTTGTGGCCGGCCCAGCTCGCGGGCACGGCGATGGCGGGCTGGCAGAACTTGCCGAGGCCCGTCTGCATGGTCTCCGGGTGCAGCTGGGTCCAGTTGTTGCCGGTGGCGGACTCGCTGAGGGTGGCGCGGTACAGCCAGGTGCCTTGGGGGTGCAGCAGGTTGATGGCGACGTTGTCGCCGCCGACGTGGAAGTCGGTGACGTTGTCCTTGGTGAAGTCGGGGGTGAAGGAGCCGCAGGGGCCGGTGCCCTCCTTGTCTTCGTCGAAGCCAATGGTGGGCGGATAGTCGAGCGTAAAGTGTGCGCTGACGACGGCCGAGGCGGCGAGCAGGAGGGCGGCAGAGGCGAGAGGAGCCATTGTGAGGACGGGAGAATGTGGTGGTAGAGAGGGACAAGAAGAATGTGGTACAGACGAAGACGAGTGACTGAAAAGGTGGTGGGCAGAGGGTTGCTGCAGATGGCAGGTGCGTGTGTGAGGGAGCGGGAGGGTTGGGTTTTCAATAAATATGGAAAGAGGAAGCAGAAAGGCAGGAAGGCAGGTACAGGAAGATCCGACGTGCCAAGACACGGCTTCTTATAGGACAAAGAGGTACGCAGTGACGGCCGAGGGGAAGCGGCAAAAGGGCAAGAGCAGGGCCTGAGCCGTGCACAAGGAGCAGCGGTAGGAAGGAGCTTCGATAGAGCTCTGCTGGAGGAGAGAGGGGGGGGAAGCAACCAGGGGCAAGGTGTGGAGTTACGAGATGGGAAAGAGCGTCAAAATTGGCCGGGGGAGGGGGGGAGGAGCTGCTGTCAGCCCTTCGTGTCGATTAGGAAAGACCGTCGCTCGGTGCTCGCCTGTGCTTGCCGCGCTGGCTAGGCATTACTTAGGGCCCGTTGCTTGGTGGCGCATCTCGTGAGTGCAGTGAATAAGGCAGTGGCGGCGCCGCTAGGATGTGGAAAGATGGCACTTTCCGAAGGTGCGACCGGCGGCGTGTGGACCCTGTGAGGGCGTTTGTTGCCCGGCGCCTGCCTCAACTTGACACACCCAAGAAGCACGTATCTAACCGATGCTCGACGTGAGCGTGTTTGCGATTCGGCTGTCCGCTAGGCTGGCTCGCTGGTGCTGGAGGATCAATGCTAGCTAGCTGCGACTCCATCTCGTCAATCTCCACGCGCATCGTGGGGCCGTGTGGAAGATTTCAAACAACGTGCTCTTGCAAGGCTGGATCGGCAGCTCGAAGGCCACTTGGGGCAGATCGACGACATGAGGCCAAGAACGCAAACACGTCGAGGGGGAACATGGAAAGCGAACCACTCGTATGGGCGCAATGTCTCCGTGTCAACACGCAACACGCAGGTGACGTCCTGGTTGTCTGTCGTACGTTGTATTTCCTCTGCTGCAGCCAGGGCAGCCCTTCTCCGTCGCTCGCCCCCGTTCCACGTCCCTGGTTGAGCGGCCAAGACACTATGGGGGGGCTGCAGGAGGGCTTGACTGCAGCGAGCGCCTTTAATTACCACGTAAACTGCGCCATTACGGCGTTGTGTTACTGAAGCCCGGCCATCACCAAAATGTGCTGCTTCGACAGGATGACCGAAAATGGTAAGAACGTGAGCACTTACACGCTTCTCTGTACATGTGGGCGCTCCACTCTGTCTGCACATTGGCTGCACGGTCGCTCCTCCCGCCCCCTCCCATGTGAGCAAGTTCCAGACACCAAGGCCCAGACAATCGACCCCTCGAGCCCCTTCGACCAGGCCGCCCGCCCGCTAAGCCCATTGTAGGCTTTTGCCGTAGACGGTCGATGTGGGTCTTGGCACTGGGAGAATGGGAAAGAGGGAAGGCACAGCGTCGCAGTTTGGCAGGAGCTGCAGGTAGTGCGCAACTTTGAGCAAGTTGTGGCGTCCCAATCCGTCCTAGCCGGTCCAAGCGGCCGGCAGTAGTGAGAAGGTTTTTTTACGGAGTAAGCCTTTATTCAAGTCCCGCTGTGCTCAACAACCCTGGGATATACTTTCGTTGTTTCGAGCAGCGTCGTCTGGCAATGGACGACGGCATGTTGGCAGGCTTCGGTCCCGCCTTCCATTTTGGTTCGCCGCACGCACGTTGACTGCAAGTGCATGCTCACGTCGCCCGTCGTTTGGTCTTTCCTGTATTTCGTATTTCGTACTTTGTAGCTCTCTCCTCCTTCCGTCTTGGTCTACGGAGTACGAAGAAAGTACATCGTCGTGCCGCTCTTTCCTCGTCCCGTGGCACACCAGCCATCCCCTCCTCTCCTCTGTATCCCCGTTTCTGCCGTTCTTTGCGTCGTGGCTCTTTCGTCTCTCCCATTTTACTTCTGAGGTATTTCGAAACGCCAACCAGAAAGCCAACACCTCCGGTCTGGTATTATCATTGCCTTCGTCCTGTGTCGTCAGCCCCTCACAGTACCCCCCGAATGCAAGGGCAAGGATTGCACGGCCGACGACTCCAGAGACATCACCAAACAGCGTTTGTGCCGCCATAGCCAGAACATCCCATCCTCTCTTTCTCGTCTCGTTCTCTCTTTTCTCTGTCACTGCAACGTCGAACGTGGTGGCGACGGCCCTGCGCCTCTCCCGTCTCTCTTTGCTTGGTCGAACTCACTCACCTCTCCTGCAACCTCGACGAACCGCCCCCGCGTTGCCCATCGCCAAGCCCTCTCCATAAACTTGCGCGCGCTCGTTTCTCCTCTCTCTGTTCTTTTTATTTTTATCTTCACTCCTCCCAAGACGCCGCTGGCCTGATCTCGTTCCTGCACCGTTTCGGCTTCCGTGCGTTCCGGCAGTGGAGTTTCGCACAGTCGTTGCAGATACTCGGTATTCTTGTCTTGCAATCCAGGACTGGGGCCTGTCTCATTTGTTTCTGGCCGTGGATGTCATCAGCTTCGTTATCTGCCCCCTGGTCCTACCACACCCCATCCGCCTTCTGCTACACAGACCGACGTCTTCTTTTCTCCGGTCGTACATTCAATCGTTTTTGAACCAACTGGGGCCTTCCGTTCTGTGCAACCGCGTACTTGCATCGGACAATATCGTCCATTTAACGTCAGCCATCGATACACACACAGCATCGCCACCGAGACCGACACCTGCCGACGTCGATGTTGACCGGATCAACAGCGTCACCATCGCCTTGAACATCGACATCTCGACACCACTTTCCAGCTCCTTCTCCCACGACATCCCCGTGGCCACGCCACACCCACCGCAACCATGGACATGATGATGATGGGCACCAACATGTTCCAGACGACCAACATGGCGCTGGCCCGGACGTACTGGTACGTTATCGCTGCCGTCGTCGGCACCTTTGTCGTCGTCCGCATCGTCAACTACTACGACAGCTGGGTCCGCCTGCGCGCCCGTTCGTCCTCGGCGCGCGCGTACCCGACACAGCCCATGTCCGCCTTTCTGCAGACCTGGGCCACCCTGACCGCCGTGTTCCGCGAGCTGAGCTACCCGCAGCTCTACGTCCCGGTGCGCTACTTCACCTGGCTGACGCCGCCGCCGCTGGGCCGCGTGCTCATGCTGCTCGTCTACTGGGGCATCATCGTCGGCTTCATGTGCGCCGGCGCCATCATCAAGGACGTCAACTTTTGGGAGCGCATCGGCTTCCGCAACGCCTGGGTCACCATCACCCAGCTCCCGCTGCTCTACCTGCTCGCCGGCAAGTCGTCCGTCATCGCCACGCTCACCGGCTCCTCGCACGAGCGCCTCAACTGGGCCCACCGCTGGGTCGCCCGCACCATGTTTGTCACCGCGTCCGTCCACGGCTGGCACTTTTACAACGAGTACGCCCGCGCCGGCATGACGAGCATCTTCTTCGAGGTCATGCGCATGGGCAAGTACGGCATGGCCGCCTGGGGTCTGCTGCTATGGTCCTTTGTCGTCGGCATGGCGCCGCTGCGCCATCTCTGCTACGAGGTCTTTGTCCTCCAACACATTGCCACGGCCGCCGTGCTGCTCTGGGTGCTCTACAAGCACGTGCCCGCCTATGCCGAGTACAACGTCTGGTTCGCGATCGCCGCGCTCGCCTTTGACCGCGTCGTCCGCTTTGCCATGCTCCTGTGGCAGAACATCAAGGTGCGCGCCCCCGACCGGTCCCGCTGCCAGGGCGGCCAGCGCATCGGCCACGAGGCCCAGATCCGTGCCGTGGGCGACGACATTACCATTGTCACCATCAAAGACGTGCACTTTACGTGGCGCGCGGGCCAGCACCTGTACCTGTGGATGCCCTGGATCGGCCCCCTCGAGCAGCACCCCTACACGATTGCCTGCGCCCACCAGCTGCCCGACACGTGCATCTGCAACAGCATCCAGCTGGTCGTGCGCAAGCACGGTGGCTTCTCCAAGCGGCTGCACGACCGCGCGGTGAAGCTGCAGCAGGCCTCTGGCCGGGCCAACAACACGTTTACGGCCTTTGTCACGGGGCCCTACGGCGAGCCGGCGCGCTGGGACATTTACGAGACGCTGGTGCTCATCTCCGCGTCGACGGGTGCCTCCTTCACGCTGCCCATTCTCGAGAGCGTGCTGCAGGCCGACCCCAACGCCATCTGCACCAAGCGCATCGACTTCCTGCTCGCGGCCAAGAAGGGCGACGAGATCGGCTACTATGTGCAGCGCCTGCACGAGCTCATCGACCAGGCCAAGACCGCGGGCATCGAGCTGACCGTCAGCATCGCCGTCACGCAAGACGCCAAGGCGCTGCCAGCACTGCTCCGTCGCGACTCCGACGCCCGGGCGCTGCTCACCGGCGCGGCGGCTGACGAGGCCGCGCTACCGCACGAGAACGAAAACGAAAACGAAAAGGCCTACAGCTCGTCGTCCTCCCTTGCCGAGACATCCGCCGCCATTCCCGAAGAACAGGAGCCTGCCGCCACCTCATCCTGCTGCATGGCCCAGGACGCGGACGTGGAGAAGTCGGCTCCGTCGGCTCCGTCGGCTCCGGGCATCTCGCCCGCGGCGGGACCCGTTGCCACCGTCACGGCACGCCACCGTCCCAGCAGCGTCGCGAGCAACGACTCGCACGTGCAGCAAATGACGACCCGACCGGACATTGCTGCCTTTATCCGCAGCGCCGTCGAGACCACGGGCGGCGAGACCTCGGTCGTCGTCTGCGGCGGCAAGTCGCTGGTGGCGCGCGCGCGGAACTGCGTGGCCCAGCTGTCGGACGAGCGGGCCGTCCACAAGGGCACCGGCGCGCAAGGCATCCACCTGCACGTGGAGGAGTACGGTTTCTAGTTGTGATCTTGTGTCATCTTTTCTCGTTTTGATTTTTATTTGATTTGGATGCAATGCTCGTTTCGAAAACGACGATATGAATGCTATATGTGTAGTTAGATTCCCTTTTGGCGTTCTGCAGGCCCTATACCGATACATTTGAGGCGAGCCTTTTCAAAGCTCGTGATAGCACAAATAGCGATTTATTTTAATTTTATTCTTGAATTTGCCATCACAGTGTACAAATATTGTTTCATCCCAGTTGTGGCACTGATATCAACAGCTTCGGAGACCAGCACTTTGACCCAATTAGGCAATTCTCTTACACTGGGACAATCCCCGCAGTAGCGATAAGATTGTGGCGTTCTTCAGAGGAGAGAGGCGCCAATGGCGGGGTCGCTCCTCTGTCTTTGCCGTGTTTCAGGCGGTAGAAATATTTGTCCGGCAGCCGGTTCAGCGCAGTGTAGTGTGCTGCAAGCAGTATCTTCCAGGCGTTGCAGGCGCTCCAGGCGCTGAATGGAAAACACGCCAAGGGGAAAACCATGACTCCAACAGCAAGAGCCATTGAGTCACTCAGTCGCAGACACACGGGGAAGGGACGAGCCAACCACGAGCTAACGAAGCAAAAAGAGGCTAAAAAAGTCGACTTCACTTTTTTTTATTCTGGTGATAACGACGAGCCGAACATAACTGACCAAAGCTGCTGCGATTGCCAACCACGGCCACGCTCTTCCTCGACTCTCTCTCTTTATGCCACCCTCGTCTGCACCGTTTTCCGTGCTGACTGCTGCCCTCCGCCGCGCGACCTACCTACCGTCTCGAGCAGCTCGCCCATTTCCGCCTCGATCGCGTCTGGTGACGTCCTTCTCCGTCCGGCGCTTCTTTTCGACTCCCCCTCCTCCTCCTTCCCCTGCGCCGTTCCGTCGCCGCGTTCGCACACTGACACCAATGGCCGCCGCTGCCGTCGACCAGCTCACCAGCCTCGTCGAGGGCTTCGACCTGCATGAGGCCGAGAGCAAATACCCCAACTGCCACCCGGACTCCAACCCCTTCGACCTCTACCGCGCCCACCTCACCAATGTCCTCACAAAAGTCACCGGCGTCGACGCCAGCCTCGTCTACCCGGCGCTGCAGTGGACCACGGGCCTCGACAAGGGCGACCTGATCCTGGCCACGCCCGCGCTCCGCGTCAAGGGCAAGAAGCCCGACGCGCTGGCCGCCGAGTGGGTGGCCGCCTTCCCGCCGGACGACCCGCTCGTCGAGCCCCCGACCGTCAACGGCTACTTTGTGCAGTTCTTCTTCAAGCCGGCGCCGCTGCTCAAGTACACGCTGCCGCTGATCCGCGCGCAGGGCCCGGAGTTTGGCAACAACAAGACGCTGGGCCTCAAGGACCCGGCGGACCCGAGCCAGGGCCGGAAGCGCATCGTCATCGAGTTCTCGAGCCCCAACATTGCGAAGCCCTTCCACGCCGGCCACCTGCGGAGCACCATCATCGGCGGCTTCCTGGCCAACCTGTACGCCAACGCCGGCTGGGACGTCGTGCGCATCAACTACCTGGGCGACTGGGGCAAGCAGTACGGCCTGCTGGCGCTGGCCTTTGACCGCTACGGCGACGAGGCGGCGCTCGAGCGCGACCCCATCAACCACCTGTACGAGCTGTACGTCGCCATCAATAAGGAGCTCGCGGCCGAGAAGGAGCAGATCGAGGCGCTCAAGACGGCGGGCCAGGCGGCGGAGGCGCAGGCGCTGGCGGACGCCGGGCTCGACGAGCAGGCCCGCCAGTACTTCCGCAAGATGACGGACGGCGACGAGCAGGCGGTGGCGCAGTGGCGCCGGTTCCGCGACATGTCCATTGTGCGCTACAAGGACACGTACGCGCGCCTCAACATTGTCTTTGACAGCTACAGCGGCGAGTCGCAGGTGCCCGAGGCCGCCATGGCCGATTCCGCGCAGCGCATGGCTGACCGCGGCATCACCGAGGAGTCCGACGGCGCCCTGATTGTCGACTTTGCCAAGCACGTCCCCGGCAAGGAGGGCAAGCGCCTCGAGCGCCCGCTCGTGCGCAAGCGCGACGGCACCGCGCTGTACCTGACGCGCGACATCAGCGAGCTGCGCGGCCGCGCCGAGCGCTACCACTTTGACAAGATGATCTACGTCGTCGCCTCCGCCCAGGACCTGCACCTCAAGCAGCTCTTCAAGATCGTCGAGCTCATGGGCGACAAGGCCCTGGCCGACAAGTGCGCCCACGTCAACTTCGGCCTCGTCCTCGGCATGAGCACCCGCAAGGGCACCGTCAAGTTCCTCGACGACATTCTGCGCGACGTCGCCGACAAGATGCACGAGGTCATGCGCGCCAACGACGCCAAGTACCAGCAGGTCGAGGACCCCGCCGCCACCGCCGACATCCTCGGCATCTCCGCCGTCATGGTCCAGGACATGACCGGCAAGCGCATCAACAACTACACCTTTGACATGGACAAGATGACCTCCTTTGAGGGCGACACCGGCCCCTACCTGCAGTACGCCCACGCCCGCGTCTGCTCCATCGAGCGCCGCGCCGGCCTGTCGGATGCCGACCTCGCCGCCGCCGACACCGCCCTGCTCTCCGAGGCCCACGCCGTCAACATCGTGCGCCTGCTCGCCCAGTGGCCCGACGTCGTCCAGAACACGCTCAAGACCCTCGAGCCCACCACCGTGCTCACCTACCTCTTCAAGATGACCCACGCCCTGAGCTCCTCGTACGACCACCTGCAGGTCGTCGGCAGCGAGCCGGAGCTCATGAAGGCCCGCATGGCCCTGTACGATTCGGCGCGGATTGTCCTCAACAACGGCATGCGCCTCTTGGGCCTGAATCCCGTGGACCGCATGTAAGATGGTGGGGGAGCAAGGAAAGGAAGCAAGGGAAAGGAATATGCCGTTGGCATTTTGGACATACTTGAGGGTATTTCACGTAATGAAAAAGAACGAATACATGGGCAGCTCACATCTTTTCCTCTGCACGATGTTTCATGGACCATGCTGTGTATTTCGTGTGCGGGCATATCAATATCAAAACAAATCAAAAACAATATGAAAGATCCAATTGTGCAAACAACGTTGTATATATGAGTAGATTATTGAAACAAAAGGGAAACTAGACACGTAGCAAGCGGCGCTGAATACGTGCAGGTCGTTTGGGCCTGGCACATCACTTACCGTTGAACTCACCTTGGCCATCACTTTTTGCGGAAAAAGCTCTGCATGCGTGATTTGGCGTCCCGGTGAGGCTGGATGCGTCCGACCGCGCCGAGCAAGTTGTTGTACGCGCGCTTCGGCTGCGGCTCGTCGGGCTTGTTCGCCTCCGCAAACAGCGTCTCGGCGGCCGCCGCGCCCTCGCCGAACTTGTCGTCGGCGAGACGCTCCTCGACCAGGCGGACCAGCTCGGCCGCCGTCGGCCGGAGGTGCGGCTCGTACGCCGCGCACCGCATCACCAGCTCGCGCAGCCGCCACTCGAACAGCCGCGAAGGCAGCGGCCCAGGTGTCTTGCCGTCGCCTGTGTTGTTGGCCAGCCACGTCTCGGCGCGCAGCGATTCGTGGTCGAGCATCCACGCGACGGTCGGGATCAGCTGCACCTCGTTGGACGCCTTCTTGGCCGCCATGGTCGCCTGTGCGGCACGGTCGAACTCGGCCTGGTTGTCGAGGTGTCGCGGAAACTCAGGGTGCCGCCAATCGCGCATGGCGGCAAAGGCGATGCGGGGGGTGCTTTGGACCTTCATGCGCAGCATCAGCGCCTGCATGATCAGGCCCACCTGGTAGACGTTGGTCCGTTCATTGTACTTTCCCGCGATCCCGGCCCCAGCGGCGCTCGGCCGGTCGGTGACGACCTCCCACTCGGCTGTCCACTGCTCGGGTGCGTAGTAGGCGGATTTGCCATAGAAGCGATGTTTCCAGGCAGCGGTTGTCTCGTCGAGGTCCATCTTGGATCCGTCGGCGGCGAGACCAAGGTCGGCGACCTTGAGCTTGGGAATGCGCGCGTTGGCACAGACTTTGCCGCAGCCGTCGTTGGACGCGTCCACGAGGATGTTGGTCGGGTCGAGGTCGAAATGCACAATGTTGTGCATCTCGGAGACTGACGACGGAACGGGCGCCTTGCTGTTGCCGTTGTCGTTGCCGTTGCCGTTGCCGTTGCCGTTGCCGTTGCCGTTATTGTCGCCGTTATTGTCACCGTTGCCGTTGCCGCCGTTAGTGCCCGTTCCCGCAACGATAGGCTGTGCCTTCGTACCAACTTGCGGCGCATATTGGTCCAAATCCGCCTCGACAGGCAGGTCCTTGGGCTGGCAAGCGGTGGGATACTTCATAGCCAGGCACGCTTTGGCGAGGCATAGCAGGAGATGCCAGCAGACTTCGTTCGAGAAGCCCAGGCCCAGCTGATCCGCCTTGGCGATCCAGTGGTCGAGCGAACCAAAGGGCAGGTACTCGAGAAGCATGACGTCCTTGGCGTTTTCGACCATGGCCTTGACTGTGGCGTCGTCTTGGGGCTTGGGGGCCACGGCTGGGTCGTCGGGCATCACCCCCTCGACCGCCTCCGTCGCGTAGCCGCCGGGCAGTGCACGCAGCTCGTCGACGCTCAGCATCTGCACAATGTGCGGGGCGCCGCGGAGCAGGCGCGTCATGTTTTTCTCGTGCTCCATTTGGTCGTGTCCTTTGTCCTCCGCCAGGGAGACCTTGGCGACGCACTTGTTGTAGAGGCCTGTCGCGCTGTTTGCCGTCTCAAAAAGCGCCGCCATGCCCATGCCGCCGCAGCTGAGGACACGACGGAAGCGGATGCCGGCCCGGAACAGTCGGCGGGCAACGAAGTTGATTGTTTTCTGCACCTCTGCTCGCTTATTCGTATCAAGGTCGGACACGGAATGGCGCACATTGGTGCCATATCTGGAGGCCTTCATCTCCTTGATAAGCTGTTCCATTTGGCCCTTGGCTGTGAATGAATAGACCTGGTGACGGGTCCTCTGGCGGTCTTGTGCCATAGGGTGTGGCGTATTGTCGAGCATTGCGCGCGGGATTTTCGACATCTTTTGCCTAGCATGATAGTCGCCGTTGCGGTAGGCAGAAAAGGCAATGTTGACGCTTTTCTGGTAATCGCGGAGCTTCTTGATCTCTTCCCTCTCGCGGTTCATTTTGCTAAAGTGGTGAAATAATGGGGAAATAACGGGGGAGGTGATAGAAATGGATAGGCGTAAGTCGGTCGAAAAGACAAATATAGGATGTGTGAACAAAAATAAGAATGAAAGAATGTGCAAGGATATATGAAATGAATGCTGTGTATCTCACCAGGAGATGTGTCAGTGAAGGTCGAATAAGAAAGTAAAGAGCGGTTATCTGACTGCTTCTTTTCAAAATTCGAAAGCAAAAAGGCAGACGGTTGTGCTTTATACGCAATAAAAATGAATTTCATGAAGAGAAGGCAAGCCACGCAACAAACAAAATCACGAAAAGCATAAAGAGGCAGGGGCAGTGTGGTCGAATAACAAAGGCTTGCCGATAAAAACAAAGCGACAAGCGCTTTGTTTACTGGACATATTCAAAACGAAACGTTGCGCACGATCCTTGTGAAAGGAAATGCATACAATGAAATGTATCACAGAGTGCATAAAGGAAAAATGGTTTATGGCTTTGAAAGGACGAGAAATATGTTTCATTGTCCAATATCCAACGTGTATTCTCGTTGAAACAAAGGTTTATGGTCAGTCAAGGCTTCACCATTGTCCGCCCTACACCATCTGAATATTGTCGTTCCGCGTCAACATGGCTGCATATGCCGGCGTCGGTATGAAGCTGCTTTCGACATTCCACTGCACAAGCGCCCGCCGCGACGGCACCGCACCTGGCCCGTTATCGTCCAACATGACCAGGTACAGTACGTGCCGGAATCGTCCGTTGCCCATGTCACGCGTGAGTCGCTGCACGACCACAAAGTCAAAAACGCCCGGCGGGAGCGATGTCGGGTGCCGCTCGTTGTTTTGTGTGAGCATGCCAATGGGCTCATCGGGCTTGCCGGGCACAAATGCCGTGCTGAAGGGCGCGGTCTGGATGTCGAAGCGCACCGTCCAGCCGGCCACAGTGAGCGTCTGATCCTGGATATCGACAAACTGTATGCAAAGGTCGAGCGCCATCGCCTTGCGGGTCATGTCGTCGCGCACGCGTTCCGTCTTTTCCGCCGTCGACAGCAGGTTGTCTGGAAGCAGGTACGAGACCTCACCCTCCCAGCCAACAAACGACCACGAGGGGAAGGCCGTGCGGCGGCGCGGTGGTTTTAGTTTGACGTTGCCCGTGCCGGAGCTAGCGCTGTGGCACCACATGAGCGACACGGGGAAGTCCCGCAGCGGTAGGCCCGATACAAATTCGCGTAGATCGGCCATGCGGCGCAGGAAGCTGAGCATCCCGAGACAGGCATTGAGTGAGTCGCGGTCATAGACCATCTTGCGTGCCGTATAGTCGCTGATGCAGCTGGCAAACTGGGTGGCGGCCATCTGACGGCGACGCGCGGGGGTTGGCCCCGTGCCGCTCTGGTTGCCGGTGCTGCTTCCACTGCCAAGGGCCCGGCTACGCGCAAGCTCTCGGGAATACTTTCCACTCTCGTCCTCGCCCGCCGATGCCAGCAGATCCAGAACGTGGGCCGGGTCTTGGGTCTCATCGACCGTCTCCTGCAGGATCACGTTCTGGCACCGGTAGTGCACCTGGTCCTGCCCGAAAATGATCAGGCGCTGGCTCAGGTATTCCTCTTGCAAAGTCCATGCACGCGTCCGGTGCGTGCACGTCGGGTACTCCCACTCGGCCGTCATCGTCGGGTACATGGCGGCCAATTCGTAGGCCGACCCGTCGCCCTTGCTGTCAACAATCGTCTCCCGCGGCTGGGCTGTGCGCGCGCGCGCCGGTGTTGTGCCCCGCAGGCCAAAGAGAGAGCTGTCGCCGTAGAAGGTGACGAGCGTTGCGTAGGCACCCGCATAGATACGGTCCATAATGCTCAGCTGCTGCATTTTCACGGGCGAGGCCGGATCCTGGTCGATGCAAAGTGCGTCGATCCAGAGGTAGCGGAAGCCCAGCTGCTTGGTGGCCTCCATGGCATCGGTAATGGTCGCGGGCAGCGTGCCCTTTTTCAGCGCGTCCTTTTCGGGAACGATGGGGCCCCATACGTAGCTGAGTGCTAGGTACTCACATTTCGGCGGACAGGGGACAATCGTCATCGTCTGCACATCGATCATACTTGTTGTAAGGAGCTCGTCGACCCACACGTTTCTACAGTCAGGGTGCTCGGTATCGCAGCGGTGCAGCCACGACTGGATTGTCTTGAAATCGACGACAGGGTCCCGCACACGTATAGGCAGTCCGCGTCTGCTAGACGAGGGCGGAGATGGCTCTGACGATGGCAAACTCGGTACGCTCACGGTGCCAATCGACGTATCGTACTTGAACCGGTAGTCTGCCGTGGCCAAGAGCTCCACAGCCTGCCTGCTGACCATGGGCTTCGCGATGATGGAGACGGACACCGTGTACTGCTCATACTGGTGCGCCTTCTTCTCTCCTTTCAAGGACCCTCCGAGCCGGTTGTACGTCCGCAGCGGCTTGAGGAGGTACTCGTCGGAAGGCTCAATGTTCGCGTCTTCGGGCGGGAAGATGCTGAACAGCAGCCGGCACAGTGGGCAGCTGTCGACGAGCTCGATGCTGCGGTACGGGCCCAGGCTGCGGTACAGCAGGTAGTTGTCAATGGCCGGCTCAAATTCACTCGTGAGCTCGTCCTGCACGTCCTCGCGCAGCAATAGGTCGAGCAGCCGGAGGTCATCGCAGCGGTGGCAGAGTGCGTCGGGTTGTTTTTGGGTCGTCTTGGGAGGGAAGGACAGGATTGCTTTTGGGCCCGGCTTGTGGGTGCCTCGCGGCTGCGCGCCATCAGGGCAGTCAGCCGTCTTGTGGCCGGCCTGGTGGCACAGCAAACAGAGGAAGGCCATTATAAAGATAAATGAGGGGCAGAAAATATCCGAGCAGGGGCGGGTAGAAGAGCACCGACGTGACTCGACGAAACTGTACGATAGTGGCAGTCGTCCGCGTATTTATATTAAGCCACCCTCTTCTCAGCCTTGTCGAGAGATCCTGACTCCCAAGCAACACAGCCACATCGAAGACGTTGGACAATGCGCATCTGTGTGGAGTATTGCGATCCTGCAGGCCGGTTCCCCTCTTCATGCAAAACACTGATAGGAGAAGCGCCATCAACGCCTAAACGGACCCTTGTCCTGCATGCAGACTGGCGATCCTTCGAGGCAAAGGCACATAATCAGGCATTATTGGCTTTCGTGGGTTGGTCTTTTCTCCGCAATTTGGTGGTATGTCGAATTGCTGCATCGTGGTCAACACAGTCCTAAGAAAGATGAGTATGCGATGAAGTACAGGTGTATGTCATATATCGGATTTGTTTACCTTTCACGTGTAGCGGTGTAGATGCAACGTTTTGGGATGAAAAGGAGTTTGGCATGAAAAGGAGACGGAAAATCCGAATTTAAAAGGGGCACAGTTGACAAATACAAGGGGTGTCACCGAAGAGGAAGGTACGGCGCATGCGATTTCAGCGTCTTGAGAAGGAGCGCTTTGTCTGGTTCAGTTAACCGTAAGCGCCTTCCTTTCCACCTGTTCCACGGCAATTGGAGGTCCAGCGTGAGATTCTATTTTATTATAAAATGTCCCATTGCTATATATGTGTAATGAGACGGCAAGGCCTGTGGTCGGTCCAAAATGTATGCAGCAGGGCCGAACATGTCAAAAATGCTCCCCTCCGTTCGCCCTCGTTTCTCCATTCAATGACGCCAGTGTATAAATAAAAAAATGCAGTGCAAAATCAGTCATAATAAAAAGGGTCCTCTATACCTCTATGGAGAGTCTCTTCCCGGGATAGAGCAACCGCCACCGGACACGGCTCATGTCCGCATCGCATCCGGGCCAAGGTCCTTCTCGACCATGGCCTTGCAGATGGGGTGGTAAAAGTCGCGGTTCTTCTCAAAGGTGGCCAGGGCCAGCGGGCGGTCGACCTTGTTGAGGGCGCGGTACAGCGACCGCACAAACTTCATGCGACCGACGGTGCCAAGCAGGTCGGCAGTGCCCTGGTAGGTATTCTTGTCCTGGGCACCCAGGGAGACCACGTAGTAGGCGGCCTTGACCTCGACGTTTTGCGTGTCGACCAGGCCGTAGGCGGCGCCCATCTGCTGGGACTGCGCCGCGGTAATGGGCTCGGCGAAGCCCTGGATCTCGCCCAAAAAGACAAGCTTTTGGTTGGCCACCCAACCCTCGACGTCCTTGGGCGAGGGCACAAAGTCCTTGGACTTCCACTGCTCGGCCAGCTTGTAGCAGACGTCGATGAGCGAGGTGTCAAACTGGGGCTTGGGCGGCAGGCCGGGCGTGTGGAAGCGGCCCTCCCAGTCGATGCCGGCCACGGCGTCCTTGAGATGGGCAAACTCGGGCCGCGCAAAGAACTCGAGGAAGGTGTCGCGGAACTCGTAGGAGTCGAGCGACTTGCCGCTCCACTTGGTAAAGTAGTACGGGATGAACTTGTCAAAGTTGGCACGGCCGACGAGGCGCTCGAGGTAGTAGACCATGTGGAAGCCCTTCTCGTAGGGCACGGTGCTGAAGGCGTCGTCCGGGTCGATGCCGTCGTGGTTGATGAGCAGCTTGGTGTAGTCGTGCGAGGCGCCAAAGCTGTTGACGGCGCCCTCGAGGGCCTTCCAGCCGATGACGGCGGAAAAGTCAAAGTAGGCGTCGCCGTGGATGGCAGCGATGATGCGGCGCTCCAGGTAGACGGTCCAGCCCTCGTTGAGCCAGTAGTGTTCCCAGCTGGCGCTGGTGACCAGGTTGCCGCTCCAGCTGTGGCTCAGCTCGTGCGCAATGACGTCGACATTCTGGCGGTCGCCGCTGATGATGGTCGGCGTCGCAAAGGTGAAGATGGGGTTCTCCATGCCGCCGTAGGGGAAGCTGGGCGGCAGAATCAGCACGTTGTACTCGCCCCAGGCGTAGGGGAACACGAGCTTCTCAATCACGTCCAAGTACTTGGGCATGTCCTGCTCGAGCTCCCACTGGCAGGCCTTGAGCTGGTCGGGGCTCGTGGCGACAACGGACCGCGCGCCGATGGGCGCCGTGACGATGTCGCCCGAGGCCAGGGCGAAGAGGTAGGCGGGAATGGGCACCTTTTGCTCAAAGACGTAGAGGGTGTCCTTGGAGCTGACAGACGCCAGGATGTCGTCGTCTTCGGCGGCCTGCTGGGCACTGGCGTCGGTGACGGTCAGACCGCTGGCGACGACGGGGTGCGGCGAGGCGATGCGAAACGAGTAGGTGGACTTGACGTCCGGCGAGTCCTGGCAGGGGAACAGCGAGCGGGCATGGATGGCCTGGGCCTGCGAGAACATGAAGGGTGCCTTCTTGTTGGACGTCTGGGCGGGCGTCAGCCACTGCAGCGCCGTGCAGGCGGCCGTGGTCGAGACGTCGATGCGCACGCGGACGGTGGTACCCGCCGGGGCCGAAGCCAGGGCCACAGGCAGCTGGATGTGCAGGGGCTCGCCGAGCGGACCCGCGCGCGGCTTGACCTCAAAGGGCACGGCCTTGCCGTCCACAGACACGGCCTTCACGTCCACCGAGCTGGTATCGAGGATGATCTTGCTGGCATCCTCGCCGTCCGTTGCGGGCTGGCGGGAAAAGTCCTGGACAACATGACCGCGCAACACCTGGGCGTCAAAGTCAATCTTGAGGGTGGCGGTGGTGTGGTCGTTGCGCCAGACGTGGTAGTTGGACGCCGTGTTGGCGTCGCGTTTGCCCATGGTTTTGGTGGCAACGGGGGTGTCTGTGGAGGAAGAGCTGGCAGAAGAGAGGGAAGCTTGGAGAGCAGTCGAAGTCGAAAACGAGCGGCCGCGGACGGTCTTTTGTACGCTTCGGATCGAGATTGGCGACAGAGACTGGGCGAGATGGAGGACAGGGAGAGTCCTCAGTCGCAATTGGGTCGACTGAGTCGATTGAGTCGAATGGGTCGAATGGGTCGAATAAATCGGTTGGGTCGTCGAGTGGGTTGAGAAGAAAGATGGCGATACAGAACTCGGGAGGACGTGCCGTGGAATGCGACGCGTAGCAAATAGCAACGAGGAAAACGAGGCAAAGGAGGCGGCAGGTGCTATCCTTTGAACGAGGAAGGTGCTTCTCATGAGGAAGGGGGTAGGGAGCGAACAGGCCAAGAGGAAGAGGACAAGAGGACAAGAGGACAAGAGGACAAAACGGCAAAACGGCGAGGCAGGTGCGAGATCGCTTTGGTGGAGACTCTTTGTTTTTTTTGCTGTTAGGGCGTACGGAATACGTAGTAGGCGTATAATTACGAACAATGTCCGTAATTGGAAGGAAGGGAAACAAGATTGGAGTGAGAAGGAGAATGGGAGTTGTTTGGTTCTCGATCCACGTGCCGAAGTAGGAAGGTATGTTTTCAGTTCGATTTTTGGCCCGAGTCAAAAGGCGATGCGGCGGGACTCGTTCGTCCCACCCCGCGGGAAGGAACCTGACTGGCACAGTGCATGACAAGACAGGCAGGCAGGCAGGCAGGCGGCCAGGGCTTTACTGAACGGGCGCTGATGGCAGGCGCCGATGGTAGGCCCTTTGTGTGTCATCTCGGTCGTATCAGATCGATGAAACCCCACTTGCTCAATGCGGAAGTGAGGTTTTCTCCCATCGCTCGGCCGCGAGTCATTTTTGGGAAAGAGCAAAGGAGTCTGAAGGGAGCGAAAGGGAAGATCGGACAGGGGGAGGTGGGCCCCACCGTTTGCGTGCGACGGCAAAATTACTGACTGAGAGCCAGAGAGCCAGAGAGCCAGAGAGCCAGAGAACCAGCGAACCCAGTGATGGCCGGCCCCTGTAAGGGATCCTCTAAAGCCCGGCGTCCAGAAAGCTTCGAGAGGCCCCAAAGAGCAGGCAACGAACTCCACTTTAGCGGCGGCTTTCTTCGGCGACGCTAGAACGGAAAGAGCAGTTACAAGACACTGTTATGGAGATGAACAGCATATGGGATGACGGCTCTTACGACCGTCTACACGGGGCCCATGACTTTTACGAGAGTGGTTCGTTGGGATGGAGACGTTTGTGGAAGAGTTTTTCTTTTTTTTTTTTCTTCGTTTTTTTTGTTGGGCCCGCGTAACGTGTTATGAGCAGGAGTCACAGTCACCATCGTCGACATTTTGTGAAGATTGATTGAATGTTAATTTCCGTTTGATTCCATTTTGGGTTGACAAAGTGTGTCTGTGTTTCTCAGACGACTGGTAAAAGCAAAACACCGTATGGCCTGTCGCCCCAATGCGAACAGGGTATGATGTGAGAGTACAAAATGGCAAAGAGATGGAACATGACGAGATGCGAGAAAATGCTATAATACAGGTGGCAGGAAAAAAGAGACAGTTCAACGTGCAAGGAACAAGACGCAAGGAAATAAAGTGAACGAGTTTACGGTTTGTAAGAAACCGAATACGAAAGACACAAAAGACACAAAAGACAGCAGGAAACAGAAAGCAATGAACGCCGTGATAATGAAACGGTGGCTTGTAGCAACGCAGTCTGTAGTCGGTCGGCTTGGTCGAGAAAGAAAGTAGCGGATGTGGGCTGTTAATAAGAAAAGTGCAAAATGGTAAGATACAATGTAAATGATGGTTCAAATGTTGAAAATAGGTATGAAAAAGGCCGTAAAGGAAGGACGAGAAGGTACAAAAACGGGGGTATCAAAAGCCAGGCGGCTGGCTTGGATGCAAGAAAAGAAATGGAGAAGCGAAGACAACGAATGGCTGACGAGAAAATAGAAGATCAAATAAAAATAGGATAAAAAAACGCTTTTCCAATGTATTTTGCGCGCAAGAGAACGAAAAAAAAGGAGGCTAATGATGGTAATGCGGGTCGGCCGTTACATAGATGTGAAGTCGTAGAAAAGTAAATAAAAAACGTTCAGGGACATTTTGCGTTTGTGTCGAAAGGAGCGTAAGAAAACGAAGGGGGAACAACGAAAAGGTATAATGATTAAATCGCCAGGATGCTCCGCTCCGGACGGAAGACGGCACTGGTCAAGAAGATCTCGACGGAGTCCGCGGGCGACTCGGGGCGGCTGATGGGGGCGTCGACGGCAGGCGACGCGGGTGGCGTGGGAGTGGCACGCTTCGATCCAGAGCCAGATCCAGAGCCGCCACTCAGAAGCTCCTGGCTATGTGCACGATGCAGACGCTTGCGGTCATCGTCAGACTGGCCAGCATCGCGCGGGATGGAGAAGTAGTCTTGGGTGCCGGCGGCGGCCGGGTTGGCGTTGGCTCCAGCTGTAGCCACAGCACCGGCAGCACCGGCAGCACTGGCCGGCACGCCCATCTGGGTAATCTGGTTCTCGACGTCAGCCAGCAGGGCGTAGACGTCGTCGCCGGCATAGACCCGGATGCTCTCGACATCCACACGGCGGCCGCTGGCCAGAGTGCTGGCGGGCGACAGGGGCGAGGCCGTCACCGCCGACAGGACACTGGTCGTGGACGGCCTGGCCGGCTTAGAAGCCGGGGCCGGGGCCGTCTGGGTTGTGGGTGTGCGCGGAACCGGCGCCGGCACATCCTTGTCCTTGCTGAACGTGGCCATGGCCTCTTCGACCACGGGCTGCTCGAGGATGGTGGAGGGCACCTGGGCGACAATGGGCCGCTGAGGCGAGGGGGACGCGGCCGTCACGGGGGATAGGATGGAGGCGTGATGGATCGAAGGCGATGCCGAGATGGCGGAGGCGGAGGCAGAGGCGGCGGCGGCAGCGGACTTGGTCGGACTGCGCGGCGGCGTCGAGATGGACTGTATGCTGTGAGCAGCAGTGGCGGCGGCATACGGCGGCGACGGCGGCTTGATGCCCATGGCCATCTGCAGGCTCTCGCTCGAGCCGACGACGCCGGTGTTCGCCGCGACGGGGCTGGGGCTGGTCGCGGCCGAGGGCGGCATGGTGGCCGGCGTGGCCGGCACGAGACCCGCCGCCGCCACGGCAGCAGCGGCCAGAGACGAGGTCAGGGGCAGCGTGGCGGCGGCGGCGACGTGCTCGAGCAGCTTCTGGCGCACGCGCGTGCGGCGGTTCTCGGCCTGCTCGAGCTTGGTGACCCAGTCGTCGATGGACGTGTCGAGCTCGGCCAGGGCCTCCTCCTGCTTGAGCATGGAGTCGTGGCTGAACTTGGCCACGCGGGGGCTGCGCAGATACTGGCAGATGCGGCCGTGCAGGTTGCGGCGCCCCGCCCGCAGCGAGGTGTAGGTGCGGCGCAGGTACTCGGTGCGGTCGTCGAGGTTGCGGAGCTCGCGGGAGAGGCTGTCGACGTCTTCCTTGCGCAGGACCTCGAAGCGCGCGGCCTGCTGGAGCGCCTGCGTGGCCAGCGCGGCGGCCTCGTTGGCGCCCAGCACGGCCGGGGCCTCCGACGCCTTGTAGCCGCGCGGCAGCAGCTCAAAGGCGCGACGTTCGGCGCTCTTGCTGGCCTTGGAGCCGGAGCGTTTGAGCGTTGCCGTAGCGGTGGGGGTGGTGCTGCTGAAGGGGCTCGCCGTCGTGGCGGACGCGGTCGGTGCAGGTGTCGACGCCACGGTAGCTGCCGCAGACTGGGCCTGGGCCGCCGTCGTGCCCGTGTTGGCCGTCACGGAAATGCCCGCCGCCACCATGGCGTTGATGGCGGCCGAAGCCGAGCCCTCGCGTGATGCACTCCGCTTCCGCGGCCGGCCACGCTCCATGATGCTCCCGGACTCCGACTGTCCGCGTCGGTGGCCCAGGATCGATGCCGCCGTCGGCAACGTCTTGAGAATGGCCGAAGCAGCGGCCGAGGCCGCAGCAGACGCAGCCGCGGAGGCAGCTGACACCGATGCCGCTGCTGACAGACCCTGCGACTGTGGCTGCGGCTGCGGCTGCGGCTGTGAGGGTGCACTGCGTGCCTCCGACGCTTCACCGGGCACGGGCGCCGCACGGCCTGCAGTCGACGACTTTGCGTCTACGTATTCCGCCTTCTCCACGTCCTTCTCCCTTGGCTTCGGTGAGACGGTGTAGCTGTTGCCATCCGTCCGCAGTTTGGGCGAGGCGCGGGACACGTCGGCCGGGATCTGAGCCTGCACCGTGGACGACGCCGACACGGGCGTGGGCAGCGTCGAGGCGTTGGACATGGCGGACAGCGGCGTGTACGGCGTAAAGGGCGTAAAGGGTGTGCGCGTGCGCGGCGACTCGTCGGAGCGAGCCGACCGCAACGCACTAGCCGACTCGACGGGGGTGCTGCCCGAGCGGAAGCGGCTGCTGCTCTGTGACGAGAGTGGCGTGGTCGCCGATCCGGAAGCCAACGGGCGGAGAGACGAGCCCGAGAGCGACGACGAGGCCTGGTGGTTCTGGTAGTGGTGGCGGTTGCCATTCGAGTGGGCATGACTGTGGCCGTGGCCGTGGCCGTGAGCACCAGAGTGGGCGTGGGCGTAGGCGTGCGTCGGCGGAATGACGAGCGGCGTCAGGTTCTTGGGCGACAGCGGCTGACGGCTGGCGATGGAGGGCGACGACACGGACGTGGCCAGCATCGGGACGTTGTTGGCGGCCGTCGGCGCCGGACTGCCGCTGCCGTCTCTGGAGGGCGAGAGCACCGCCTGGGCCGAATTGCAGCGCGGCACGTCCAGAGGGCTGCTGCTCAGCACCGAATCGTACGAGACGTAGACGCTCTGCTCGGGGATGTCGTCGTAGAAGGACGTCTGCGGGACCATGCAGTCGACCAGGTGGTGCTGCTTCCAGCTGTTGCCGGGCGCGCTGATGGAGCGCTCATGAAGGGGCGGCCGTCCGGGGATCGTGGCTGTCCACAAGTTAGGAAGGAGCGGCCAACGGAAAACCAACAACGGAAGGCACGGAGCACAAAGACCGCAAAAGGAAGGGGCAACTTACGAGAGTCCATGGCAACTTCCTGAACGGTAGTCATGGGTCCCAGCTCGGGGACGCTGATCTTGCGGCGGCGGATCAAAGTGTGCTCCTTGATGCGGAGACGGAGGCCCGGGTTGGTCTTTTCGGCGGCGGTGGTGGTGGCGGCAGCACCTGTATTTGTGCCGGTGGTCGCACTAGCGTTGTTGCCTCCCATCGCCAGGGCAAAGGCCTGCTCCGGATCCATACTCTTGCCGGACGTTGCCTGTTGCTGCTTGTCCTTGGGGAAAAGCTGGTACTTGCGTTCGGCCTGCGAGTGCATCCGCCAGATGTACGGCTGCTTGTCCCGCTCGTCGGCGGGCGGCGCAGGCAGAGGCGCCTGCTGTTTCTGCAGCTGCTGCAGCTGCTGCTGGTGGAGGAGGAGAGACATGTAAGTAAGAGACGGCCTTGACTGGGACGACGTGCTTGACCGTGAGGCCGGTGATGGCGATGCTGGTGATGCCGGCGATGCTGGTGCTTTTCGGGGCGAGGGACGCATGGGCGACGCTTTGGACGACGGCCGCCGAGGCGACCGTCGTGGCGACGGCGTTGTGGCCATTGTCATGGCCGCAGTAGACGGCGTGATGAAGGGATATGATGGGGTACGAAGGGGGAATGAGAAAGACCAAAGGAGAAGAGGGAGCCTTACCTGATCCATTGGAGGGGCGTTCGTTTCTATATATGTATATCCAGCCGGCCCGCGGCCTTGATCTAGGTGTCTGCTGGCGGTGGTGGTATATTTGGTGTCAAAGTCGTCTGTGTCCAAATCGAGGTCTTCGTCGTGGTCTGGGTCGTAGTAGAGGTCACTGGGGTCGACATCGAGCATGCAACGGACAATGTGGTCCATTGAGATTAGGAGAATAGGCGCGGGATGAGGACAAACAGGAGGCTGGAACGGGAATGTCTAAATGAAGCGGGACATGAAAGACAACACAACGCAGAACAATAAATACAAAGAGGTAGGGACAGAAAGACTGAAAGAGTTCAACGAACACAAACAAAACACGGGAAGAAAAAAAGGTCGAGCTCGAGATAAAGTGCTTGCAGCTCCAGCCGCTTTTGTTTTCCCCGGATAGAAGAGGAGGAAACGGGAGAGTGAGCGGGTGGGAGGAGAGGAAACAGATGCAAGCGGGACGAGAATTAAGTAAAATAAATATGAATAGCCCAAAAATAATAACGGCCAGCAAGCAACTGCAATTGGCGTTCCTGCGAGCATGCAAAAAGTGACAGAAACGGAGTCGAAGAGGACCAAAGCGGGAAAGACGAGACTTTCTCGATATATATCGGGGGGTTCTGATATATGGGTGTACTTCGAATGGAGAACGGAATCCCCATGAAATGGCAAGCACCAGTGAATAAGCCGAGCGGTGCCAGGGGCGGTCACAACGGTACTGGGTCTTGGGACTCGTGGGTGTTTGGTGTCGTGTCGTCGTTGTGGTAATCGTAGTCGTCGTGAGAGGAGGAAATATTATTGAGAAGCACTGAGAGAATGATAGCAAGCTGGCGAGGAGCAGGAAAATAGACGGGCAAGCAGAGAGGTAGAGCAACGGAGAACAATTCAAAGGGTGGCGATAAATGACGATAAATAAGAATTATAATAAAAAAAATACTATCAATGCCTGTGGAAGACAAAAAAATAAACATAAATACAAGACCCAGGCGACTATGTTCAACCAAGACGCTGGAGGTTCTAGGCGCGGCGGGGCCATTCCCCCAAGCTGCCGGCTCCCATGCTCTCTTCTATTCGGCCCAGGGAGCCAGGGTGGAGGAGGACAAGGGGAGGAAGGAATAAGGAGAGAGAACAAGGAGAAAGGCAGGAGGGAGGCGAAAAGGATGGTGGCAAGGGCGTGCTGCAGACAAGGGGGGAGCACGGGGCTGTTCCCAGCACAGTCGTAGTCTGTACTATTATCGTCAGTCGTATTTAATCGATCGCGGAGTTTTTTTTTTTTTTTTTCTTTCTTTAATTCTACATACACACTACTGCATTGACAGGAGCTGTGGGGGGAGGGGTTGATCATAGGAACTGGCAGGACTGAGCGCTGCAATGGAAATTGAGTAAGAGCATTGCAATACCTTACATTCATAGAGCAAAACATTTTTATAAAGTGAAGCGTTCGAGTTAGACGCCCGTTTGTTCCAATGACACAATACAGTGGACGCTGTAAACAAAAGAAAGAAAAATGTGACGGATAGACGAAAAGCAGTTGAAAAAGGGGAGAGTGGCGACACGGAGCTCTCCTTCACTCACCTTTGGTCTCTTGGGGGTAGCTGTGATAAGCTTGTGTTGTCTTAATAGACGGTATTAAGAACATGGGGTGGAAGGGTGCAGAGTAGCATAAGAGGAGGGGCGAGCCGGATTGGACGGACAGCACGGAGAGAGCTTGAGGAAGGGCTGTGTGTAAGTGGAGGCGGAGGAGGTGACTGGCTGATGAAGGCCTCGACCGCTGCAGTAGGGAGTTTGAAATCCGCGCTGTGCATAATGATGGCGAATATAAAACCATGAAATATAAAAAGAAGAAGAAAACAAAAAGGCAGGAACAACAAGACCGTGAGGCAAAACTGACTTGTCAGCAACGCCAAGGATTTACAATATAGCATTACTATGTATTACGAGCGAAAAGGGGCGAAACCACCGTACTTCGTGGGGACAAAAGCAACAGAAGAAGAAGAACAGTGGATGATTGGCAAAAAGGGACCGAGTTCAAGCGCTGCGACAAACAAGCACGGTGTCTTCTGGACAGAGTACGTCGTATTGCTCCGTGCGTGACGGCTTAACCTGCAGGAGTACAAGTGGAAACAGAAAAACGTGCCGTCGTAGCAGAATGTTGCATCGTGTTTTGGGACAAGCTTCGTTGGCGGAATGTATGGAGTAATATTTCGTACTCTGTCGCTTTTTGCTGGCTTTTTCCGCTTTGCTTCCACCTCGTCCTTTTTTGACGCTCTTTCCTCTTTTCAGAACGGGACCCGTCCGCGGTACGACCCTCGGTTCCGTCCTCAAGGAGCAGTTGCTGAAAACGGGCAGTGGGCAGCGAATACGTATTACGACATAAGTCGCATTCTGTGCGGATTATTGAATAATAGCAGGAGCGAAAGAAACGAAAGGAGCGAAAGAAGAGACAAGAAGGAGACAACAGAAAGAAACCGGACAGGCAACGGGTCGGCATGCAAAGGCATGCGAAAAGTACCTTGGGAAACGACAAGGATTCTTGACAGCCATGTTGTTTTGTTTTGTTCACAGAGGGCACAATGCTCAGGCACCGATTCACCCCCATCGCTTGGACTTTGTGACAGGAAGGCAGCCGTTGGAGTTTTCGGGCAATCGCAGCCGAGTGGGAGGCCCAGTCCCAGCTCCAGCCCATGTCCAAATCACAGCCGGTTCATATCGCATGAACTGCAGTCATGTTTTGTGTCGGTTTTTTATGCTGGCGACCAAGAAATTTGTTCAGCAAAAAACAAGACGGAAACGAAACGGAGAAACAAACTGGGCACAGAGTACAGAAAGGAGGACGAAAAGACCAGAAACGCCGATTGTCTTGTCTTGCGAGATACGGAGTACGAAGGAAGCGGAAGGAGAGAAAACAGTGCAAAAATGGCAAAAATGGCAAAAATAGAAACGGCAGTTGATCAAAGCGTCTCGGTCTGTCGGTATGCAGCCTCCCACTTCCAATATTGGCAAGGAATGCAACACAAAATAGCGAAACGAACAGGAGAAAATAGTAGGGGAGGCATAAGGGAGGCATAACGGCGGCCAGAAACAGGCCAAGCGTACGGGGAAATGAACTGGAGGGACTAGGTGAGGTCCAAAATGTATCTTTCATGATTACGGATTCGACGGAACTCTTTGCAAGCACATTTGTACTTCAACACCACAACTCAGAATGAACTGATGAGTGTAATGTGAGAGGAGAAATACGTCCATCTCTCGAAAGACCTCCAACGGCCGTCGGTCCACGTTTTGATCTCGGATGCCGTCTCCCAACATTGTGACATCCGCCAAGGAGAAATAAGAACAAAGTAAAGCTTGGCCCAGGCCAAGACATGTTCCTGGGCCTGCCCTCCCTGTTGTTGACAATTGGAGTCCGCAATAGGGGGCTGAACGGGCAAAACCGAGGGAGCATAGGACGGACGCGAGAAGACAGGAGACAAAAGACATGAAGACGATTTGGAGTACTCCGTACTACGACCTACGAACGCACGATGTACTGGTATTTTCTCTGCTCCTGAGCTCCTGCCCCTCACGACGAGCCAAAATAGCCCCGCCCACCCATCTCCTTCCCCCATGTTGAAACCACGCTTGTGCCGATTGGCAGCAGCGACCTGACCGGGGTCTGTTCGGTAGTGGGGCAAGGCGAGGTCAGGGCGAGGTCAGGGAAGGTGCAATGGGGAGACATATCACGGCGTATTACGGAGTACGGAGTAGGCGTGCAGTCGCTTAGGCTGTTTCGGTCGTTCCTGGCGTTCCTGGTGTAGATATGCAGAGGAAGAAACAACTGCCGCCGGCCTGTCCTCCCCCAAAACGGGCAGCTGCAGATGACGGCGGGTATTCTTTCCTTTTCAATGTAAATCATGACGCACCAGTTACATAGTGGTTCGTACCGAGAACGACAAACAATAGGTCGTAATTGGATGTCAAGTCAATCAAGGTAAGTGTTGTTACAACAATACGAATATGGGAAGCCTACTCCATACAGCGACAGAAGTACCGTCAGTTCGACACTTGTGGGGGAACGTCAGCCAATATGCAACGGCCAACAAGCTCTTATTTACTTTCCTGGTCTTCTTCTTCTCTTTTCTTTTCCTCGCTTTTCTTTTCTCTCTCTCTCTCTCTCTCTTGTCTTTCGTCTCCCCAACAACAGACGTGCTTTGCTGCACACTCAAGCTCTTGCTGCACAGCACACGCCCATTCTTTCGCGCCCGCCGTGACAGTGCTTCCGCTTATTTTATGGGGCGCAGAGATATGCGGCAGGATGAACGGGGTGCATGCGATGTATGTACATATGTGCCGCACGATCCAGTGCGCTGCCGTGCGGTCGCAGGAGGCGTGCAGGCCAGGTCTGTTGGGCGCAATACCACACACGCACGACGTACGCTGAATGTCAAACGTGAAACAGCGGCAGGTAGTATGTCGTACTCCTTGGGTGAGATAAGCTGTCAAGGTACTTTGCCGAGCTCGCACCCGTTGCATCGAGGAAAAGAGGCTCGAGACCTCGTGCCAAGCCTTCGCTTGCAACCAGACAAGTGCTGAACAGAGGGCGAAGGAATTGCGAAGTAAACAGAAGAAGGCACAAGAGACAGCCGGCTTCGGAGGACGGAAGCCCACGACAGGGGCGTCTCATTATTGCCATCACTCCCAGTTGGGGCGAGCAGAATGGATCGTGCCGTTGAGTGCCATTGTCATCAAATGGGCAGCTGAAAAACTGTAACGGTAAACGACGAAACAACGAAACAACGATTGTGATGGCCGACTGCAGCGATGATCTTTTCGGGACGTCTTTTAATGCAACGCCTTTCTGGCCGGCCGTCTGCCTGTCTACTAAGTAGCTGTCTGGCTGTCTGGCAACCATCTTTAGAGGAAAAGACCAACGACCCAAGGCGTTCAAGGATCCCAGGGTCCCTCGTAGGGCACAGACGCTGCAAGCTCGGGGCCCGTCGAACGGAGCATGTTACGCATTGGGACGAGCTGCAGATAACGTGTCAGGCTCTCTCTTCTTCTTCTCTTACTTTGTGTCCGTGTACGCTGAGTTCTGAAGCAGCGCAAAACCCTTCCTCTTTGGGAACATCGAAACAAGCGCCAATGCATTTTAGGTGGTCATTTTTTCCAGTTTCTTGTTTTCTTCTCTGAATAGTCGAGTTGTCAAGCTTTCCAGACCTCATCATTTCATGTCGTCAGGTTTTCGGTTTACAAGCTCTCGCCTTTACGGATTTTCATGCTTTTGTGATGTCATAGTAACAGGTGTTCAACAGGTTATTCGTGTCTCGGGATTTGCCTCAAGGTTTCGTAGATTCTCCCATTCATATCCCCGAAACCTCATGCGAAAGACAGTAGGAGTCGGGCATGTCAGCTTATCAGCTTGTATTGTTTAGTCATTCTGGTTTAGGCAACCCAACAAGAATAATAAGAAAAAGAAAGTAAGAAAGAACCGAGTACGACAAGTGATGTACACAAAAAGCCAACTCGGGCACGTCCCGTCACGAAAGCTTGGTTGTCGGCTGCAGCATAAAATGAGACCAGCGATGGCATGCAGAGACCAAAGCGTTCGGAGGGGCAGGCAACTATCGCGATCAGCAAGCTCTCCGCTCCTCGTAGCTGTGTGTCGTACTTTCCAAGGTGTCCCAGCTATTTCGTACATTGCAATTTACTTCGTAGGAATTAAACTCAAGATCCACGAAGAATGGGTCAAGGACAAGAGAGATCGCGTTCTCCTCTCCCAATCGGAGAATTCCCGTTCGTTACTGTACGGAGTATTACGAAGTACAGCGTAGTTTCATCATAGCTGCGAGCTATTCTTTCGACCTTTCCCCTTTCCCCTTTTCCGTCCTCCATGCGGTGACTGCACTAACCTGTGGAGAGAAAAGATCGACAGCGACTTACATGCGAAGCTTTAGGGCCGTTTGACAACCAACCGTTGAACAGCCGGGAAGTAAAAGGAGAAAAGAAAAATCTGCCTGTTCCCTTATGGTGGCAAACTTGGCCTGGGGGGGAATAACAGGCATCAGCAATACTCCTACTTTATGCATTGACCTTTTTTTTTTTTTTTTTTTTTTTTTTCTTGTCGAGTTTCTTGTCGAAATGGACGATTCATTGTAGATTCCCCCCAAAATCATAACAAAGTAAAACGAAAGTTTTATTTTATTCTACCTTTATTACTTCACTTTACATCATCTTCGTAAATATCATTTATCCACTACTACACTTATTCCGCGCATTGTCCCGTTGCGGCAATATGTAAACAAAGTACTGTGTTTGAATAAACCACATTACGAGGTCAAAGCTCACGGGATGGGCTGCCCTCCCTAACAGGCAAAAACAGAATAGCTGCATCCACCGCCCAACCAAACCTGCCGTTGGTTGCTTGTCTAGGCTTCCCACAAAGTCTACAATCGTCGTTCAGCCTATGATTTTGCTGTTACTAAGTAGTTACGTCTCTCCTCCCGGCTGCCGTCACATTTCGCCTATCATCCAAGTTTCTTGCAGCGTCCTGACGCCGCTTCCAAGATTTCTGGTAGTTACATGCCACCGTCTGTTTCGACAACGGCTTTGCATAAATCTGCAACGCAGTCCCTTACGTCCCGCCGCCATCCCCTCACCTTTGGCCTCGCCCCTACGGCACTCGGCCAGCGGATGTGCTTCCGGTCTCACAATCTTTTTGCGACGACCCAGGGCCGGTGTAAAAGACGACTCGACGGAGTGCTAGCGGGGAGTTGCACATACTTGTACATCGTAGCAGCTTCACACCCTTGGACGGTGTGTCCGTTACAACGTTCTGGCAGGTATTGCGTCGTATTACATATTACATCGTATGTCATGGTACGCCATGCAGGCACACCATGTTCTGGATGGTACTATGGTCGAGGGGCATCTTGATAAAAGCCGCACAAAGGACAGGGCACCCACGGTGACGGTCAACCTCAATGGTGGCATCATTGCTACATCTCGGCCACCACGGCCACCACTGTCACCGTGGCGTGCTTGTAATCAAGGCGACACGTTGTGAATGCAGACGGAGGCAAGCGACGCAAGCGAGGCAAGGTTAGCAAGTCAGATCGAGGTAAAGCGATAGACAGCTGAGGCAGATGAGCAGGCGTTTTTTTGCGTTTAAGTCCGTCTTTTTCACCGTTCCACTGTCGACGTACTTTGTATTACATTTCGTCGTTGTTTCCCAGGCAATAGTTCGTAGACTATCTGCCATCGTTCGGTTCTACGATTTCGGCTGCACGGCGGACACCTTGCAGGAATCTTGCATTGCCTTGCAGGCCCTCTGTTCACCTTAATATTGACCTTGGAACGGTCGACACGTTCGGCCTCGACTTTAATGCAAGCGAACGGGGCAGGATGACCCACAGAGAGGTTCATAAATGGAAACAAACTGCGCTACGATGGACAGAGGATCCCGGTGCAGGGTCGTATTGTTCCAGGCTTGGCGGCGCAGAGAAGGACGCCAGACAGAACATAAGAAACTCACCAGCCATCTGCTTTGCCGCCATTGATTCACCAGGCTGTCAAGAAGCGGAAGGAATAACGAGATACGCGAAGAAAGTAATGACAGACGAGATGGACAAACAAAGCACACAAAAGACGGAGATAGCAGAAACGCATAGCCATGAGCCTTGAGGGTATGCCGACAAAGTCGGCCACTGCTGTAACAAGCTCCGGAATTCCTTCATACCCCTACAAGCGTCGTTGTGTAGTGCCTGCCGGCTTCACTGTCAGCGCAGCCCAAGCAAGCGAGTGTCCACTACGTAGTACGTAATACGTCTCGGATTGTTTGTCTCCCACGTTTCTTTCCCCCGTTTTTCGCCAGCACAGTGACCACAGTTCTCGACAAACAACCCTATCCCCGCTGAAGAGCCCATGGCGAAACCCGGCAAGAAAAAAAAGGGAAAAAAAAGAAGAAGAAATAGAGAAATGAAACGGCAACTGCCTGAAAGCCGGTGGACGGACCTTCTGTTCACTCTATTTTTTTTTTATATATATATAAAAAATCGTTTCCTTTATTTCTCTTCTCTGCAAACGGCTTGATATTAGTTATTTGCGGCTGCGCTGGCGATCCATGCGTCTTTTGGTATGAGAAAGGCAGGAAACGTCCTTGTCCTGGCCCTTTGACCTGGCGGCTCTCGTTTCAAAGAGAATGGATTAAAAGAGAAGCAGCTGCGGAGTACGGAGACAGATTGGTCTCTCTGTTTTCCCTCCCAAATCAACCGTTGGCGCCCGGAGGTCTACCCCGACTTTGACGGCATGCGTTCTTCGGCATTGTTTGTCGTCGTCTGTCGTCGTTTGTCGTAGGTTTGTTTCGTTTGACACTCGAAAAAGGCGACCGTGCACTGCATCATCCATCGGCACTCGCTCGTAGTTTTGTTGCAGTTCATCCGACATCTCGTACATTAAGATGACCTCTTCGATCGATTGCAGAAAACAATGGAGAACGTCCTTCCAGTGACATCGTAAAGGAAGACAACGAGGAAAGTGACTGGATTTTGGTTGCATAGCAGAGTTGCTCTGCATCGAGTGCCTGTCCCTCTCGCTGCTCCTGTGATATCACAAAGTATCAGTGCGCAGGTCTACGACAGAGGACCGTAGCAGCCATGCAGGTCCATACGCTGGGCAAACTAGTTGAGGACCGGTCAAGTGCATTGCCGCCCACGTGAAAGCACAACACAAAAAAAAAGTTTCATGCAGGCTCGATGCTTTTTGTTGCATTTGTTTCATCCACTACTGCACGCTTCTGCAACGGGACCCATATGTCGTACGATGAAGTGTCTCTCCTGCGATGTAAAGTCTATCAAGCCCAACTGCATCTCCATTGTTCCTATTCGTGTTTGACGTCTCGGAGACACTGTCGTGCCAGTGATCCAGCGATCCCCAGTGATCCCAGTGAGCCACGGCTCTCTGCCGACTGGCTGTTGTCTGGTTTCGTAAGAAGTACAGCATCGGCACTCTGGCCCCTCTTCTCCTCGATCCAGATAGATTACTTTCTGGCCAACCCCACGGTCCATGGCCAATCCCATTACAAGGCTGTTTTCCTGCTTTATAATTCTTCTTGTCTTTTCTTCGGCATAACCTCGTCCAGTTTTGTTCATGGTCGAGCGGCCCATTTGCTTCAACCTTGCCGCTGGACAACCACCCGTGATGCGCTTGGATTCCGGTCGATCACCCGCATTACGGTGACCAAGCTCAGCGAAGAGGCCAAATGAGGGGACGTCATACTCTTTCCATCCTCGAACTTTGCAACGCGCCCCCTCTCTCTCCTCTCCTCTCCCAGTTTCATCATCATTATATTGGGCACCGGCTCGGGGATCGACAGCGCTTGCCGCAGGGTCCTAGGTCTCCGGCAATGGAAAGGGGATGCTTTGACATTTTGGCTTTATTTCAGTCTGTTTGTCTTCTCCTCGTTTCTGTGTGGTTTCCTCTTCATTTTAATTGCACGAGCGGGCGGTGCTAAAGTGGTTGCAGCAGAAAAGACGGGAAAGCCGCCATGCCTCAACTGCCCGCCTCAACACCCCTCTGACACCAACCACGATAGAGAAGTGGTCTGTGTTTAATAGCTTTCGAGATGCCCTAACCCCTTACCAGCCGTTGCCATCCTTGTCGACACGGCTACATCAAACACAAGGCAGAACACGGAGGACTACAGCGACGAGTAAAATCCAATACAGCGGCCTGTAAAAGTCCGTGAAAACAAGCCAACCTGTGCCAGAACGGAGCCTCCGTGTGCTCCGTTCGTATACTGCTTCGTAGTGTTGTTCCCAGTCTTTCTCCCTGCCTGTCTATATGGTCTCCCACCGTCGACCGACCTAAAGCGCAACGTTCGCCGACGCCACCTACCATTGTGGCTTACAGGGAGGAGCATGATGACAGAAGGGTTGCTTTTTGTGCAACATCGCCTACGACGTAGACCTCGACCCGACCTAGTGATGGGAAAGAACGAGAAAGAAAAAAGAAAATAGATAATGGAGAAAGAAAGAAAGAAAGAAAGAAAACAATGTTTCGTCTGTTATCCGTGTTTCTGGAGATCGACAAGCAACGCTCTGGGCATCCCAAGTGCCAAGTATATCATATTTCTTCTTCCAGAACCTGCACAATGGCTACTATCACCATCACTATCACCTTTCTCATCACCACATTACGCCAGAGAGCCAGTGACATGTCTTGCGTGACAAGAGCACCCCTCATCATGCCCACAACGGTAAGATTAGACCTGTCGACAAGGTCAGTGACAGTGGTGGTTAGGCGAGGGCTAGGTATTATTACGGCGTACGGCATACGTCGTACAGTGACGAAGGATGACGGTGACTTTTCCTTTTTCCTTGGCCTATTTTTTCATCGCTTGGCTGTTTCAGCAGGGATCATGGCGAGCCCGTCTCCGATACAACGGTACTGCCCCTGGCTCGCCTTGGACCCCTGTTCCCATCGCTGGACAGTGGCGGGTTCTATTGGTCAATGGACTTGCCTGTCACGGTGCGAAACAGGAACGATCACCAAAAATAGCCTGGTGAGAACATAAGACTGAGCAGTCGGGAGGATGCTTATTGCAACATCGTGGGCCATGCAAAAAAAAAAAAAAAAAAAAAAAAAAAAAAAAAAAAAAAAAAAAAAAAAAAAAAAGAAGTCTTGTTCTGTTGCTCCTTTCCACCTGCAGGTAGACACCAAAAGAAGCCAAGCAAAAGACAAAAATAGCGACGACCAGCATTGAGACTCTTATCTCAGCTGGGCATCGTGACGATGCAGGGTCGGCCTCGGCCTCGGCCTCGGCGTCAGCATCGCCGTCGACAGGGTGGTGGAACACGGCGTTCATGTTCGCCGAATCCTCAGGAGGGTCCTTTCCTCGGGAGGGTCCTTGTAAAGGCAACGTGCGGTGGGTTGATGAACATGTCTACACGTTCGGGATGCCCCTGTTATCAGCACAGAACGCATCCACGACGGGCGCCGTCCTTTCTTCTAGCGCATCTCTTGCTTTAGCTTCCTCTCTGTTATTCTAGAAGCTTGAGACTTGAGAGGGTCGGCTTGGACGTGTCAGCCTCAGAGTGTCAGACTGCGAGGGCCCGCTAGAGAGTGGGCAACCGTCCGATTTCGTGTCGCGCTATCTGTTAGGGATGCTCGGATGGACCAGACACGATCGTTCCGAGAACAGCAATACGGCCGGCGACAAGCGTCCAAGACGTCCGCAGCTCGCCAGGAGGAGTAGTGTGTCTCGCGAGTGGAGGCCGAGGACGTCTTCTTGGGAAGCCTTCGCCAAGGATCATCCCACGAAGAGAAGGCGGATGGAGAGCGTGTTCCTGGTGCCTGGTCTGAGCTCTGCAGATGAGAATTGGTGGAAAATCAGGAGTACGAATGGGAAGAGGTTTCTTTGCGCAAGGTTGAGCCTGTCCCTGGTGTCGGGTTAAAAGAATTTGTCAGCATCGGACAGTCTTGGCCTTGACTTTGATCGTGACCCTGACCTTGACATTCGAACAGGGTTTGTTGACGTTGGATCCGCGCCCTTTCTAAAGCGCCGAGCGTGCTCCGTGACGCCACGTTGTGAATGACCATGCGGACACCCATCCTTCCTCAGTTCAGGAGCAAGCAGTCTCCTGTCTCTCTTGTCCCCTTTTTTGTTGCCAAGGCGCTGTTACGTCCTCGGAGTATGCCGCATGTCTCCTTCCACAACTCCTCCGCGGCGTTTTTACTGTCTCGGCCCCATCCGGGCTCTGTCTGTCTTGGTAGCAACGTGCTGCAAAAAGTCGAGTCTTGCCTACTTAATTACGTTCCGAATCTCGCTGGGGGCCGCCTCTTGGTCACGATGATGCGATGCGAAGACGCACCTGCCCCGTAGCCCCTATTCTGCTGTCCGCTGTCTGCTGTCGAGGGTCGGCGACGGTGGGGTAGGAATCGGCAGGAACGATGAGACAAGCTAATACATATATAAATAAAGTAAAAAAGAGTAAGTGACAAAGGCCAACAACGGCGCGCCAGACAAGCTCCGTGCGCCAATGCCCGCCAGCGCCCGCTTTTCAAAGCAGTGTCTCAGCAACGTGGCTAGGCGGGTGGGACAGGCGGGGCACACCTGATGAGGTATGGCGTGGGGGGGGGGGGGGGGGGGGGGGAGGGGGTGTTTTTCCCCTGCCAAAGTTTACAATAAAAACCCAAAAAAAAAACCAACGAAGGTTGACAGGTGGTTGACAACAGTG